>JAUESR010000055.1:0-65211 GCA_030914345.1 Drosophila koepferae
CACACACACATTTACTGTGTCTAAAGTGTGTGTGTGTGCATGATCATCGCGAAAAGTAATGCTTATGCACATCAGCGCTTTCATACCCTTCCCGAAAATTATTACAAAAACACTAAAATTTTGCATTAGCATGGTAAAGCCATTTAAGAGTTCGGCATACTCTTACTAAGGGCAGATGGGATCGTCGCGAATCGCCACTCGCGAACAAATTTCAATTTTTGTGCTGCTGGCTTGTGTTCGCATAGAGTGAGATAGAGAGAGAAAAATGAGAGAGGGAGAGTAAAGAAAAATATCACATATGTACATAGAATGTTCTCATATGAAAATATGACCATGCTGGTTGAGCGCTTGCAGCGCACTGAATTGGTCGGATCATATTTTGACTGCCCGTGAAAAAAGTTCTGGTGCGTGAAAAAAGTTTGTTCTAGTTGTCCAGTCTATGTGTTGTATGGTTAGTGATGCTATCACGCTCACAACAAGTTTGATATATCGAAATCGAAAATTTTCCATGGATCTATCGCAATTCAGTAGTTCCATCCATATTATCGATAGAGCCCTCGATGGAGTTCCCAGCTCTAATATCTACGCCCACAGGGGCGTGCAAACCGCAAAAGCTTATATATCCTAAAGTTTTAGAACTAAAAGCATGAAAATCGGTTGGTTCAGTTATTAATGTCCTCCTCTATCGATGACCCAAAAATAAAATTTCAGCCTCCTTGGGGGCGTGACATAGCCTGTAATTTTCGCATTTTTCGAGTGTAAGCAACCAAATTTTGCAGTTATGTTATCCTCGGCTCTTTCTAAGAACTGGCCAATGCGTCTACGCCCACTGGTGGCGTGGAAAATCGGCAAAGAAGTTTGTTGTGGCCAACTGCATAATTCATGGCAGAATGCATTTTAACATAAATATAAAAATATTAATTAATTAAAAAAAAAAAATGTTTTATAAGTTTTCGATTAATAAACAAAAAGTTTCCAGCGGGATTCGAACCAAGGTTTCTTGAAAATAACATGTAATCGTAAGCTAAACCTAAATAACTTCACTGTTATAGCATGCTTGTGACAAAACATACACTTTAATCGCAATTCTTGAAATATGTATACACACTTGGATATGTATACACATACAAACATGTACACATACATATGCATGTATAGAAAAACTTTTTAAAAAACGATCGAAAAATTCACAATTTATAGAATTTTATAGCATGCAAACTTTTGTATGCAAGTTAACAACGAAAATATTCTGCATTGTAACAATATCCAACGGAAATTGTTGCAACACAAATACGACATAATCAGGCCAATAAGCCCAATCTGCTGACACCGCGTCTATGGACTTCCTGCACACGGCAACCTGAGCTTAGTCCGCCTTGAAATAAAAAATATTTTTTTCACGTTCAAATAAATAAAGAATTTAACTGGCGCCCGAACAGGGACCGACTTCGCGCGCAATACAGCAAAACGGTTCGTACGTGCGTGATACTGCTAGATCAAAGCAGAGTCGGTTGAAAAGTGAAAAACTAACCGCGTTACAACACAGCAAAAACGCCTGTACGTTCGCGATAGTGTAAATCACAGACTCTATCGGTTAACATAAAAAGTTATTCGGGCTACAAAACAGCAAAGCGCCTGTACGTGCACGACAACTTAGCTATAAACTTGATAGCAGAGGCAGTGACGTGAGAGAGTGACAATACTCTAAATGCCCCTACTGCAAAAAAAAAAAAAAACAAAAAAAACAAAAAAAAAACCCCAGAATCTGTGGGAAGGAAATCGCAAAAAGGTAGTCAGGAACTTAACTGTTCGACTGCCTATCGGTGGACGATAATCCTGTACGGCCCGCCCGCAGGATACTCCAACGGAGTCTGGTCGCATTATCCCCAGTAGGAAAACCAACTAGTAAGACTACGAAATCCCCTGAGCCCTTCTTCGAACGAATAATATTCCAAGAATTATTCGATTCGTTTCTGCACGCATAAGAAACTGTACATGAAAAAACCACGAGCACACATAGACGCTGATCTAGGCTTGTAGGCATGTATGTGTGTATGCAAGTGTGTAAGCATTGCAAGCGTCTTGCTCTCTCGCTGCTTTGCTGCTGCATCGCATGGGGTTTGATGAGAAAACTTTGCTGATTAATAATTCTGTTTCTAGATGGACAATCGTATTGATATCTTCAGATTATGATTATGATATTCATATCTATATGCTATCTATCCAAACTGCATGTCTCTAGTATTTGAAATGCATTTTGCTCACATTTGGGGGTGGTGGGGCGAAGTGGGACCGAAATCCAAAATCTGATAAAAACCGTAATTGTATTAAATTAGTATCTATGTATATGCTTGGAGACTCTAACTCTAAAGATGAATTAGCTAGAGTTTTATAATTGGTTCCCGATAAATTCGTTTATCGATAACTTTGCAAATATACAAGTTATCGAATTTCTGAAACAAACTCATACTGCGCGTGCATATACGGACCTAACACAAAAAGAATGAACTCTCTGGCTTTTGTATCTTCGGAAATCGACGCGTTCAAACATACGGACAGACGGACATGGCTATATCAACTTTTCTCGTCATCCTGATCAAGAATATATATACTTTATGGGGTTTGCCACGCCTCCTTCTGCCTGTTACATACTTTTAACAATACCATTATACACTGATTTCCCATTTTCAAAGGGCTCAGGGTATAAAAAAGAAGAAGAAAGAAAAAAAAGAAGAAAAATAATACTAATACTATTAATATACTAACCATACATATAATATCTATACACCAAATTAAACTTTGTAAGCATAAAATAACAAAGCAAGACTGAAATAGAAGTCTGTTTTGTGACGTACGGCTAACGAAAATAATTTGATTAGACCCCCTGTTTTAGTTGAACAGCTTCAGGTAGGCGGACAAAACATCGACAGACAGCAACAACGACACATTAACCGTCAAAACGAACATATACAGAACAGAGGTATGGCGAACAACACAGAGCAGGTGATTGCAGCTACGGTTGGCCAAATTTTGACAGAACAACTTCCAATACTAGTGAAACAACTAGTTGGCCCCTCCAGGGAATTCAATGAGGTATCAGAACAACTGACAATCAAAATCTGAACGATCTGAATAGAGTACCAGACATTGTCAAAAGCCTCAGGGAATTTTCCGGCTTTGTGCCAAATTTAGTTCATGGAAAAGGATCGCATACTCTTGATATTTGCAAGCCAAATTGGTTCGCCAATGTACTATGGCATACTGCATACAGTAAGGATAAGATCACCGGAAACTCTGATACGGCCCTCGACGTACAACGTGCGCCTAGATTGGATTGCCATCTCCAAGTGCCTTACACTGCATTATGCAGATAAAAGAGACATAGGAACTCTAGAATATCAATGACCATGTTAATACGGGCAACAACCAGACGGTAAGAACAATTTTATCAAGTGGTCTACAACCACCTAACGTTAATATTGAACAAAGTAGGTTGTATGGAACTCAGTAGAGAGTCCGAGATGCTCATGACCAAGATGTACAGGGAAAAGGCATTAGAATGTCCCACGTATTCTTTGCATAAAGAACCCTCAGTCCTTTTATTATTGTCTAAAACTAGAGAATCAAAGCTATAGATCAAATATGACCTTCAAAAAAACCCACAAACCTGGCCATAAAGTAGCAGCTAGAAGTATACCACCCGTGTTACCACCTCGCATAGTTCAATACCCACAGAACACCTCCCAGATGATAAGAACAGTTCCAATAAGCACCACTTCCCAAATGCCAATACAGGCCACATGGCCAAATAATACCAATAATGCACAACAATACAACAAACAACAATTTATCAAACGCGACCACAACAGACAAAACACACCTTCCCGACCATTAACACCCAAACCGCCGCCACGTCCACCAATGGACGTTGACCAGAGCATCCAGACACGGATGGTAAAATTACATGACAAAGACAACACTGACGCTTACTTGACTATGGAGGAATATGGACAGACTATCACGACTTACGAACAACAGATCGAGTATGAACAGTCCACTACAAGAATACACAGAAGAAATAGAGCAAACCGACTATGAACAAGGAAACTCCATCGATCAAGCATATATCAATTTTTAGGATAACCAACTCTTCGCTTCCTTACATAGAATGTAAGACAGCAAAGGGAGAGATACTCAAAATCTTAATAGACACAGGTTCCAATAGAAATTATATACAACCTAAATTAGTTTCAAACCCCATTCCTAACGAAAAGCCTTTCGAAGTCGTAAACAGTCGGCGGAAATATAAAAATAACTCATCATAAATTGGTAACCTTTTTGATAGAAAAGATATCCAAGTAAAATTTTTCCTGTTACCCACGTTGAAAGCATTCGACGCAATCCTGGGCAATGATAGTCTCAAAGAACTAGATGCTGTAATTCACAGCAGCAAAATTTATTTGCCACCCCAAACGAAAATTTTAACATACACAACAAAACCCTTTACCACACCCTCCATAAACCAACACACTTCATAAACTATAAAATTAGGTTCCCACAATTACAGGTTAAAGATTTGACAAACGAAACCGAACGAGACGGAAAAATCTTGGCCACCCATAATAAAGCACATAGAAACGTTCTTGACAATAAAAACCAAATGAAAGAATATGACACACATCCGACTAAACCTAAATTAAAAGAACCCCAATACCAGAATACCCAGGACAAGTCGTACATATTGATATATACACAACACAAAAGAACATAGTACTAACAGCAATAGACAAACTAGCTCAATAGAAGACGTAAAAAACCTCTTCATGATATTCTCTTTTATTATAGTGTACCGAAAGCAGTAGTCATCGATAATGAGAAGTCCCTAAATTCAGACTCATTAACCTTTATGATGAAAGACCAACTTGGAATCGAAATTTACAAAACCCACCATATAAGAGCTCAGTCAATTGACAAGTGGAAAAATTCCATTCGACACTGTCAGAGATTATGACGGAAAACCGATACAAAACTTTTGACGAACTTCTCAACAAATCAATTTACGACTATAACTACACTATACACTGGACAACTAATAAACGACCACTCGACATATTTTTTGGTAGAAACGTAACGACAGACCTAGAACAGTACGACAAGGCTAGAAAAGATAATATAGACAGACTTAAACAAAAACAGACGACAGTCATTCACAATCATAACAAGACGCGAAAAGACATACGAACTTACAACACCTGGACAAGAAATTTACATTAAAATAAATACAAGACTAGGTACTAAGCTTTCACCTAGATATAAGAAAGCAAACGTTAAAGAGGGACAGAAATACAACCGTAATAACATCCACAAATCGTTTTATAAAAGTAATATAAAAAACGTTTGACACAACCCATTGCACCGACTATGGACATAACAAACCATACAGAAGAACAAACCATTACGATCCACGATGGACTAGGCAAAATACAAACAACGACAAGAATTATTCACATCATCAATTTGAACAAAATTAGAGAAGCCTTAGAACAAATAGAGTTTCACACAGAAACAGCCTATCCCGTATCGAAATGGTGACATCGACAAGAGCAAGTACATGGTCAAATGACACGTATGTCATTCGCTTCATCAATAAGTCCATTCGATTGGCCACCGGACTTTCAAAAATCTCGAGACAAACACATTAAGAGTCATCCATAATATTGATTTGCATAGTCATGATAATCATCGTCATTGCCTTCCTTCATACAAAGAGGGAGGGAAAGATAACGTTACTATTGGATAACAACCAACCAAAAAAAAAGTAACAGAAGCACCAAGACGAACAATGGAAAACATACAGTTCAACGACATTCCCTTCTTTTAATGATCACTTGAAGACAAATGCAAATTAGAAGGGGGAAGAGTTAATAACGAAAATATTCTGCATTGTAACAATATCCAACGGAAATTGTTGCAAAACAATACGACATAATCAGGCCAATAAACCCAATCTGCTGACACCCGCGTCTAGTGGACTTCCTGCACACGCCAACCTGAGCTGCAGCAATTCCAAGAATTGCACAATGGTTCAATAACACCAAGTGCGACGTCGCTGCTAACGCCGTCGACTGAACTACAGCTTAGCTTGGGATAGAATTGATTTAAGTAATAAGTTGTAAAATTCGATTTGAACAAGACAGTCCGTCTTGAAACACAAATATTTTTTTCAAGTTCAAATAAATAAAGAACTTAACTTGCATGCATAGAAAATCGTTTGTATACTCATATCGTGTATATGTAAATCTGTATACACGTATAGGAAAAACGTTTGTTGCTTGCCATGTACATTAGCTAATTACCGAAATTTCCTATAGTATGTCGTATGTAGTATGCCTTAGTATGTCGTGTAAGGCTCTTTGGAATATGGATGGAGCGTTTTTTAGCCCAAGGGGCAGTCGTTTAAACTCATATTTCCCATTTTTTATGGAGAAGGCAGTTATTTCTGTCCTTTTCTATACTTCGTTCCCAAAGGTAAAAAAGTATATTGGGTTTGTGCAATGCAATGTCCGTCCGTCTGTCCGTAATGAACTAGAGGTGGGCATGGGCTGGGTTTTTGTCGGGTACCCGTGGGCACCCGCGGTACACGTGGGTGTGGGCTGGAAAATTGAGTTTCGGGTTGGGTACGGGCGGGTGCGGGTTACGCCGCTCAACCCGCCTTACCCGAAATAATTTGGAAATATGAGAAGGCAATTGTGAAATATTTAAATATTTTCAATTTTAATTGCAAATATTTTCTTTTCATAACTTCGTGTACACTATCGATTACGTTTGATATCGATTATCTCAATTACAATAATCATCACCATCTATTACAATTGTGATCACTAAAAAAAAAACGCGAAAGCAAAAGCAAGTGAAAAAAATAAAGAGAAGAAAACATTTCGGGCGGGCGGGTTGGTTGTAGCTTTCGGGTACGGGTAAAATCTTGCTCTTCGGCCCATGGGCTGGGTCGGGTTGGGTGCAAAATTTCGGCCCATGCCCACCTCTAGTACGAACGCAATATTTTTCGGCATTATTAGAGCTAGAGACTTGAAATTTTAAACATATACTCATATATGCTAGATGATGAGCTAGAGAGTTGCAATTAGGAATGTATATTCGGGGTGACAACCCAAGTTCAAAAAGCTATGGCGGATATATCTACGCCCATTGGGGGCGTGGCAAATCGGTCCTGAATATATAGTGATTTTTCAAATTGTGCTATATTTTGAACACTAATGACACTAGAGACTTGAAATTTTGCATGTATACTCGGGTTGACAACCCAAGATCAGTAAGCATAAGGTATATATCTACGCCCACAGGAGGCGTGGCAAACGTCAAAAGTTTATATCTCCTACAGTTTTAGAGCTAGAAGCTTGAAAATTGGATGGTTGAGTTACTTATGTCCTCCTTTATCGATGATCCAAAAATAATTTGTAAGCCTCTTTGGGGGCATGACATCGAAAAATAGCCTGTAAATTTTGTATTTTAAAAATGTAAGCAACCAAATTTTGCAGTCATGTTAGCAAATCGGCAAAGATGTTTGTTGTGGCCAACTGCATGATTCATGCATATAATAGCTTAGTAGTAATTGCTAAGATGCCAGAAAGCATTTTAACATAAATATAATAATATTAATGCATTTAAAAAATTAAATTTATAAGTTTTCGATTAATAAACAAAAAGTTTCCAGCGGGATTCGAACCCAGGTCTTTTGAAAATAACATGTAATCGTTAGCTAAACCAAAATAAATTCACATCTGATCAGCTGACCAGCTGAATATACAAACATAAAAAAATTTAAAAAAAATAATTTTTGAAAAAAAGTTTTCTGCGGGACTCGAACCCACGCACCTAGGTATAGCTCGCATCGCGCTTACCACCAGCGCCACTGCCCTGAAGTGAACTTCGTTAACTAAAACCAAATAAGACATTGCTAGAGCGCCTTCTGACAAAACTAAAGTAACGATCGAAAAATTCACAATTCAGTCACAATTCTTAGAATATTCTGGCATGCAAACTCTTGTATGCATACATAGAAAATTGTGTGTATACTCGTATAGTGTGTACATGTAATCTGTATTTATGTATAGGAAAAAACGTTTGTTGCTTGCCATGTACGTTTGCTAATTGCCGAAAGATTTCGTTAGTTAAATGTTTATTAAATAATAAGATGCACCTATGGGAACAAAGTATTTCGCGGTTAGTTGCGCCTAATTGCAACGTTCTTACTTGTTGCTTTTGGATTTCTTACTAAATTTGGTTTGATATAATTGTTGTTTGGACCAGTGTCGATTAAAATTTTTAGAGTCTTTCCTCTTCTAAGCTTACATTCAAAGTACAGGATAACTGTGGTTTGGCTGTTGGAAGCATTGTTATCCAGACGGACTAGGATGTGCTACAGGGAAGGTGTAGCTTGGCTGTTGTCGGAATTGTTGTCCATAAGGTGTCATTTTATTTTATGGAAAACTGGGATTTGGCCTATAAGATTGCATTGGTTGGCGTGGAATGTTATTTTGTGTTATTGTAGGAGGTCGGAATGATTGCAGATGACCTTTCTGGTTGGCTTGGGAGCCGACATATTTGTGATTTTCTAATATCACGCATAAATGCAGGGCTTGTGGCAAGACGGTGGTTTCTTTGATTGCTAGAAGTCTAGGGAGTGTGTCAAGTGCCTTATCATGATATACTTTGGTTAGTGATCACTCAGATTCTTTGGTCACATTCATATAACCTACTTTTTTAAGCATAAGTGACAAATGTTTTTAAACGACTGAATGAAATTCCTCAATAGATTGATTACCTTGCGTCAGTCCGGTCATCTGATATTCTAGGGTTGTTATATCGCTCTTAATCAGCATAATATAAGGTCAGGCACAATGACATTCCAGTCGAGTGATACGTAAGATTCTAATGCTGTATCTGCTAGTCCAGTTATTTTGTTTCTTATTGTATGAAGGATGCAGAAATATCAAGGGCTGCCTTCCTGTCCTGTATAGATTTGCATTATTCTATCAACGCTCTTCTTCCAGGAGCTAACTCAGCCGGGTTTCCGTTAAATTCTCTTAAGCTGTTCAAGCTTGAACATGCCACTTATATACAAACATATTAAAAATAGGCAATAGTCGATAGCCTGCGCGCTATCTGACGCCAAACAATAAACATGTCATCCCTTTACTGCAGCAACCAACGCAGCAAGTAATAACAAGTAGAAGGCTGTAGTCGAGACGGCTCGACTACGAGATCCCCTGAACCCTGCAAAAAAGTGATACTCTTCTTCTTTACGCACTTATGAGCGCACGCTCTGCTAACCACGCAGTTGCTGCCGTGGCTTGGGGGTGGGCTGGGCTGAACTTTGGACGCTTATAACTCCATTTCTAGAAGGACGATCTTCAGGAAACTTTCGGAATATATTAAGAGCATCTAAATGTACCTATTTGCCAAATTGCAAGTCTCTAGTATTTGAAATGAGTTTTTTTCAAATTGAGGGCGAAGGGGGCGTGGCATCCAAAATCTGAAAATTACATAATCTGCGTATTCATAATATCTATCTAAAAATATTAATTTATAGTCTCTAACTAAAACGGTGTAGAAGTTACGCCCAAAAAACCAAAAAAATTTTCGATAATTTGGAAATGTGATGAGTTATCGAAAAAACAAAACAAACTCGTACTGCGTAGCTAGCATACGAGTATTCATGTAAAATTTCAGCTCTCTAGCTTTTGTAGTTTCCGAAATCTCGACGTTCATACAGACGGACAAACGGACGGACGGACGGACGGACGGACGGTCGGACGGACGGACGGACGGACGGACAGACGGACAGGGCTAGATCAACTTATTTTTCGATGCTGATCAAGAATATATATACTTTATGGGGTCTGCGACTTCTCCTTCTGCCTGTTACATACATTTTCACAAAACTATTATACCCTGAATTCCCATTTTCAATGGGTTCAGGGTATAAAAATGTAACGCGAGACGTGAGAACGGCTTAGCGATCGAAAAGGGACACTTGACAAACATCTGTGCACTTGTGTGCATGGAATTAATTATCGCCTTCCAGTGCCTGGAAGTATTTTTAAGGTATATAAGCACTAGTATTTTAAGAAATAAACAGTTCAATTTTTGAATTCGGTAATGTGGAGTGTTTCATTTTGACTCTAACATAAGCCTTTGACTATATCTGGAACCTTGTCTAATTCAGATATTCTATTGCAATACTGATTGATACGCCAGGGACTTCGAAAGGGCATATGGTTGGTCTGATTGATTCGGCTGTATTATTTAGTGCTAAAGTCTCAATGACAATTTTATGAATTAGTTGTGCTGGTTGTGAAGATGACGCATCATCGGACAGCGATGATAGCCTTATTATTATAAATTACTTGGGTTTGCCATGATTAAATGTAATTATAATTTTTTCTCTTTTTATTTTTTCTTACCTATTGCCATGATTAAATGTAATTATAATTTTTTCTCTTTTTATTTTTTCTTACCTATTTTTGTATCCTGAACCCATTGAAAATGGGAATTCAGGGTATAATGGTTTTGTTAAATTTATGTAACAGGCAGAACGAGGCGTCGCAGACCCCATAAAGTATATATATTCTTGATCAGCATACAAAAATAAATTGATTGAGCCCTGTCCGTCTGTCCGTCCGTATGAATGTCGAGATTTCGGAAACTACAAAAGCTCGAAATTTCGTATACATTTTTTAGGTTTTTTGGGCATAACTTCTACACCGCTTTAGTTAAAGACATCAAATTTATATTAAATATATAAATATTATGCAGAAGTATCACTTCAACCTCTCAAGAGACAAGACGTGCTGCATCAAAACCCCGTTACGCAAACGCATTAGCAAAAAGCTATCAGCAAACGCGCGACAAACGAATATCAAACCGAAACTGAAAAATAAAAACAAAAAAAAAACCAAAAACAAACACACGCTGCAAACAGTTACACCGGGCTTAGCCCAACAACAACAACCATGCACGAACCGCCGGACATAAGCAAATATAAGAACTCACATCTCAGCGAACCCAAATACATTGTCTTAAAACGAAACGATAATGAATCATTTGAAAAAGTATCACCGTTCGTAATAAAAAAAAACCATAGACTATGCCTGCGGAGGAGAAGTAGAAACATCCAAAAAAACAAGAGACGGCTCCTTAATTATTAAAACCAAAAACAATTTACAAGCTACAAAGCTACTCACACTCACCAAAATTACAAATATCGACATTACTGCAACAGAACACAAAACACTAAATTTTTCCAAAGGTGTAATATACTGCAATGACCTACGAAACATAAGTGAAAAGGTAATATAAGAAGAACTAAAAACATAGAAAGTAACTGAAGTCCGCAAAATCCTAAAAAGACAACCAAACAACACAAACCAAGAAGACAACATACTCGTAGAAACCGGACTCATCATAATCACTTTCGCAACACATAAACTGCCCGAAACAATTAAAATTGGCTACGAATCTGTCCGCGTGCGACCCTATATCCCCCTCCCACTGCGATGCAAAAACTGTCTCCGCTTTGGACACCCTGCAAAAGTACGGAAACATGCAAAAAAACAAACACACTACCGAAGGAGAACTATGCAATAATCCACAAAGATGCCTGAATTGTAAGAACAACCCAGAAATCGACCATCAACACAGTCCACTTGATCGCAAATGTTCTACATTCTTTAAACAGCAAGAGTTGACAGCAATTAAAACAACTGAACAAGTAGATCACAAAACTGCAGTCGATAAAAGGCATATCCAACAAAATACATATAGTAATATATCGACCTCCTCACAAAACGTCATACTTAGCGACAATCACTCGCACCTTTTCCCATAAACTCATATTTCATATAAACGGGTTCATTCACCCTATATCCGCCAATAGCATAACGCTTACATAAATACTCACGTGTAACCGACAGACACAAGCCCCAAGCGCGAGAACGCCTGATCAGCAATTCTATCCTAAACAGTCAAAAAGTGTGAGAACGCCTCATCAGCAATTTGATCCTTAGCAGCCAAAAAGCGTGAGGTCGCCTATTCAGTATATTATCAATAACCAATCAGATTCATTCAGACATATCGTCCGATCAAAAGCTCACCACTGAAAGCTCAGAAGCTTTCCAATTCCGCATATAATAAGCCAACACACAATTGTATCTTTTAGTTCTAATCGAGTTTTAAGCCGCGGCTCTAACATTGCTGTAACGTTTTTAATAAGATAAACTCCAACTGTTAAAATTAAATAAAGTTATATTTTTTATAAAGACGGTTGTAAAACACATAATTGGCGCAGCCGGTAGGATCAGAGAAAAAAAAAAGAACTATAATTCTATCCTTGTTCGGAAAGAACAGAGAACTAAGTGAATTCAACATTTAATTCAATTCTGATCCGCCAAAAAGCATCTACGTGACCGTGGTCATACAAGAATTCCGTTACATAATAGATCCTTTGGACTATTGGAAATCTTGGGTAGCGAACGCAAATCGTTGCATACCAATCCTTACGTCTGGGCCTTACACATCATTAATCTTAACTAATCTTAATCTTACACATAACTAATCTTAAACCGCCAAAATTGCACTTATCATCAGACCAGCCAGACTAACCATGACACTGGAGTTGTCAGAAACCCATTTAAAACAAGCACTGTCGTCGCTACGACAGCTGCCATCCTACGATGGAGCAACTGAAAATTTGAGCTCCTTCATCAGGAGGGTCGATTACATTTTTAACTTGTATCCAACTAGAGATGCCCGACAACATAGCATCCTTTCGGAGCCATTGAGATGCAACTGTCAGGAGACGCGCAAAGGATCTCGCAGCTTTCCCAATCCAACAACTGGTCGGAACTGAAGACAGCTCTAATTAACGAACTGAAGACGCAGACACCGTGTGAGGAGTTGCTTAGATGATTATACAACACCAGCTGCAACGGGAATCTTCGTAAGTTCATCGAAGAATTAGAGAATAAGTCATACACCATAACAAATAAATTAAGTTTAGAGAACAATCCAGCCAACACAATGTTATACACAAACGCAATGAAAAACACAATCAAAGAAGTAATAACAAGAAAATTACCTGATAGGCTTTTCATGACACTAGCTAGATTTGACATAACAACTGTCACAAACCTCAAACAAGTAGCTCAAAGAGAGGGTCTATACGAAAATAGTACAGAAGTAAAGAAATCAAATCAAAGCCAATGTTAAGGCATTTGAAGACATGCCTTTTTGTATTTTTAAAAACTGTATAGATAATATTGAATTGTAACAAATAAGATTGTAATCAGTGTGCAGAGCAATTGAGATTGCTGTAAGAGCGAGCATAGGAGTTTCGCTCTCCCTCTGCTCGCACTTAGATGCGCTCTCTAATGTGCAAGCTGCGCTTGCTGTTAGACAATAAATCAGTACGAATTGAAACACTGGTGCTTAAACACGAATTATTCTGAAGAGGCCGCAAGTTGCATTTTATCCTGGACCAATCGACGGACCAGGCAGACCCCTTATCGTAGGACATTTTTGGCGCCCCCGGGTGGACTCTTCAGGATTGGAAGGCTGTTTTATGGATTGTATCAATAGTCAGGGAAGTACCAGATAAACATAGTGCATGTAGATCACCGAGTAATGCAAGAGCAAATAAATAAATGCATTACTTGAGACATACAGAATATTATTGTATGTACAAACTTATCTATGCCTATGTGAATAATATTGAATTTATTTAAAACATAAAAAACAAATAAATAAAATAAGGTGCAAATTATAATTGACCTTTGCACTGTTCAATCTCTGGTAATTCGCAAGTTCCAAATTGTCTTTGGCGCCTTTAGCGTGTTGCAATTCTTGCTCATTTTCGTCTCGCATTTCGCTTTGCGCTCTCGTTTTGCGCTCTCGTTTTGCGCTCTCGCTTGCACTTATAGTAGTGTTCTAGCTTGGCACTCATCATTTGCGCTCATCACTTGCGCTCATCGCTTGCGCTCATCGCTTGCGCTTGCTTTACACTCATCATTTGTATGCTCGCTTGCAATATCGTTTGCACACTCGCTTGCACATACAGTAGTGTTCTAGCTTGGCGCTCATCATTTGCGCTCATCACTTGCGCTCATCACTTGCGCTCATCACTTGCGCTCATCATTTGCATGCATTAATTGTCGCTCAAAACTTGCACTCTCGCTCTCATCGTATGCGATCGTTTGCACTAATATCTCGCACATATCGGCGCGCTCTCGCTTGTGCATGTGTAAGTGGGAATGCGTTGCACTCAATTGCTTCGTTGTTCGCTTAGCAATTTCGCTCGTTGATATTCACGCTCTCACTTTGCGCAGTAGCAAGTGTGCATGCGTTGCACTCAATTGCTTAACCGTTCGCTTAGCAATTCGCTCGTTGGTACTCACGCTCTCACTTTGCGCAGTAGCAAGTGTGCATGCATTGTACTCAATCGCTCTACACAGTCAGTAGAGATCACTCAAAGTAATAGTCACTCATCCACTCTGGTTGTTGTCTTCGCTATATCGCTAACAACTGTCTGTTACAGTCACTCGAGTATAGTTAAACACTGCCAGCGTAATATACTGATATTTATTACTATCGCGCGCAACTTTTAACTTCTTTGAGTTGTTCTTCGCTTGTTGTCATACATACGTGAGCTTTTCTTTTGTTTTTATTGAATTTCGTTTCAACTGAGCTTCACTTATAGCATCATGACTGGCAAGCGAGGAAAGAATCGGTCTATGGACGAGTCATCATCAGAGCGTATCGATGCTCTCTTGACCGTATATAAGAACGTCACAAATGACATAACCCGCATAAACAAATCATTAAGAGATTTCACTACACCAGTAGAGCCATTCGAAATTGAATGTAGACTTGAGATACTGAACCGCTATATAGAAAAGGCCTTTAAAACACAACAAGAGCTGGACGACATTAATGCTGACTTAGTATCTCGGTCCACGTTAGAGAACTTATGTGTGTCAACTAAGGCACTTCTAATGAAGCTAGGTAGTAATAGCCAACCTAAAATTGAGAGTCCCGCCAACTCTACAATGATTGGCTCCACGTCACACTCTAGAAATCTACCGAATATAAAATTGCCAAAGTTTAGTGGCGAATATTCGGAATATAAGAATTTCATTAGTCTGTTTGAAAGTTTAGTAGATAACGAGCCAGGGTTATCGAATATAGAGAAGTTCAATCATTTGTTGTCCTGTTTGGAAAAAGAAGCGTTAGGCACTGTCAAGGCTTATCAGGTGACAGATGCTAACTATCCAAAAGCGTTAGCTGCTTTAAAAAATGTATACGACAATCAGTGTCTCATATTTTTTAACAGCATCGCTAAGTTGTTTGACCTCCCACGCATGTCTGAACCCTCAGCATCATCTTTGCGCATGCTAGTGGATTCAGTACGTGCTATATACGAATCATTGTTGTCGTTAGGATCTGACAAACAGATTTCGAATGCCATGATCATCCATTTGGTAATGATGAAAGCAGACGCTGGCACGCGTTCTAGGTGGGAAGAGAATCTTGACTACAATAAACTTCCACTGTGGCAAGACTGTGAAGCTGCCTTAAACAGACGATATCAACACTTAAGTGCTGAAGAATCATCTGGTTCAAGTCGTAAGGCATTTCAGGACAATAGGAAAAGAGTTGGGAAGACTTCGCTAGCTGTCGCTATGCCAAGTCAGCCACAAGACCCTAAATGCGTGTATTGTAAAAAGAATGATCACTTCGTCCATTCGTGTTCGTCGTTCGCAGCAATTCCATGTCAAAAACGGTTTGCATTTGCCAAGAGCTATCCGCTATGCATAAATTGTTTACGAACAGGTCATTCAGTGGCTGCCTGTAAATCAGCCCATTGTCGAGTGTGCTCTAAGCCGCACCATACTATATTGCATAGATATACCTCTGAGGCGACTCAAGGTAGCTCAGCAGTTGTATCGGCAGTCCCTCGAATCAATCATTCACAGACTTCATCTGTAAATCACGCACGGATAGCCTCAGATCAAGTTCTCCTAGCAACTGCAGTTGTTAAGATAAAAGATCAATCTGGATCTTACCACTTAGCTAGGGCCTTGTTAGATTCCGGCTCGCAAGTTAACTTCATGACTGAAGAACTTGCCAAACAGCTAAAGTTGAGAAGGCAAAAATTTGGGATTCAGTTGTTGGGCATTGCTAACTGTCAGTCTTCTGTTCGTCACAGCGTTCAAACCGCCATAGCATCTCGAACGGACGATACAGAGATTAGAACAGACTTTGGTGTGTTACGTTCTATATCGTCGTATCAACCAGAGAAGCATACTGAAGAGATCAAGGTACCTGAAAATGTACAATTGGCTGATCCTCAGTTCCACAAGCCACAACGGATAGACTTGCTGCTCGGTGCTGATATATTCTTTGATATATTAAGAGAGGGCAAAATAAAGGGACCTGATAACAGTCCAACGTTGCAATTGACTGCCTTTGGTTGGATTGTGTCTGGTCGCTGCCGAGCAGCTAATGCAGCTAATAATTCGTCGACTTTCATTAGTGTTCGTAAAGGACGACATAGATATAGATTCGATAGTTCGTAAATTCTGGGAGTTGGAAGAAAAACCAAATACAGCTGCTTCGAAATTTGTATACCCCAGAACAACAACTGTGCGAGAAGTCTTTTGTAGAGACTATTTGCCAAACTACCTCAGGTCGGTTCAGAGTGTCATTGCCATTCAAATCAAGCCCACAAAGTCTTGGTATGTCATATGACACAGCCAGGCGACGTTTTCTGGCTTTGGAAAGGAGAATGAGCAAACAAGATGACATTCGGCCAATGTATATCGACTTCATGAAAGAGTACTTGGCTTTGGGTCATATGAGCCCAACCGATAATCAAATTCCGAGAGAGCCGCATTATTTCATACCTTATCAATGCGTGCTAAGACCGCACAGCGCATCCACTAAACTACGAGTAGTGTTTGATGCTTCGAGCAAGTCTTCATCTCAATTGTCGCTGAATGATCTACTCATGGTGGGTCCGACCATCCAGCCTCAGTTATGGGAGACTTTGCTAAGATTTCGACTTCGTCCTTGGGCTGCTACAGCAGATATCGCTAAAATGTACCGTCAAATTGAACTTGACGAGTCCCATCGCAACTTTCAACTTGTTGTGTGGAGGGAATCGCCCACTGATCCGTTACAAATCTTTCGTTTGAATACAGTAACGTATGGGACAGCGACTGCTCCATTCTTAGCAATTCGATGTTTAAAACATCTAAGCGACTTGCATGCTTCTACGCATCCAGCAGCTGCAAGATCGTTAGCCCAAGATTTTTATGTTGATGACTTGTTAACAGGAGCAGATAGCATTGAAGAATTATGTTTGTTGCATCGAGACTTGATAATAATTCTTCAAGCATTTGGATTTCCTCTCACAAAATGGTCATCCAACAGTAAGCAACTCGCAGCACAACCAGCAAGAAATGATATTATCATTGGTCATCAAGAGGACACAAAAACCTTAGGAATTAATTTGGAATCCTATGGATGACATTTTTAGATACTCCATGAACTGCTTAACAGAGGTACAACCAACTAAACGGTCCGTTCTGTCGTTTGTGGCACGATTATACGACCCCTTAGGTTTGTTAAGTCCGATCGTAACTCGTGCGAAGGTCCTTCTACAAGAAATGTGGTTGCACAAGCTTGGGTGGGATGACCAATTACCTGTCCAAATGAGACAAGAATTTGAGGCAATAACTACCTGCTTCTCAAATTTAGACTCATTGTATATACCTCGTTACGTTGGCACACTCAAGTCGAAAGGATGCCAGATCCATGGATTTGCCGACGCCTCAACGAGAGCTTACGGTTGTTGTTTATATGTAAGAATGCAAACAGATGAGGGTATCACTTCCAGGCTGTTGATCGCCAAATCAAAGGTAGCGCCTTTGAAAACAAAATCTGTTCCGCGGCTGGAGTTGTGTGCTGCAGAATTGTTAGCTACATTGTGGGATGCAGTAAAGAAACTACTTGATTGTCCTATTAATACAGTCACATTTTGGTCAGACTCGGAGGTTGTGCTTCATTGGCTGCGAATGCATTCATCTAGCTTGAATACGTTCGTTGCTAATCGCGTGGCAACCATCCAAGAATTGACTACTAATGTATCTTGGCGTCATGTACCGACGAAGGACAACCCAGCAGACATTGTGTCTCGGGGATGTTCCGTTGAGGAGCTTAAAACATCTTTGTGGTTTTGCGGACCAGGATTTTTAAAGCTTTCTGATACATTGTGGCCACCCAATTCACAACTCTCGTTATCGAAAGAATTAGAGCTGTTAGAGAAGCGTAGACCTGCAATCACTCTGATCGCGGTCGATGAGGTACCAAATTCCATCGTACAGCTTATCGAAGCAACTTCTTCATATTCTAAGTTAATTCGCATAGTTGCATATATGTTCCGTTTTATCAATGGAAAACGAGAAGGTCATACTTCACTGATACCTACAGCTTCTGAGCTAAGTTTTGCTTTTCTTGCAGTCATATCCGTTATTCAACACATTGAATTCGTCGATGAAATAAAAAAGCTAAAGAAATCAATCGTTTTGCAACCGGCATTGCAAAAACTGACACCGTTTTTGCATCCACATCAGCATGGCAGGCGTGTGTTGAGGTTGCTACGAGTAGGAGGTCGTTTATTGAAGGCCCCACTAGCACATAATGCCAAGTTCCCCCTATTACTTCCAAAAAAATGTAGGTTCGTAACGCTTTATTTGGAGCACTTGCATCGCTCTCATTGCCACGCCAATCCACTGGTATTAATGGGTCTGCTTCGTCAGCAGATCTGGCTGGTCAATGCTCGAGAAGCTTGCAGTGCAAGTAGTTCGAAAGTGCGTACATTGCTTTCGCTATAAGCCGAAACTTCTATCCCAAATAATGGGTAATCTTCCTGCTGACCGCTTACATGGAAATAGACCATTTGAGATCAGCGGAGTGGACTTTTGTGGTCCAATACTGGTTTCATTAGGAATTCGTGGCAAATCGCCAGTTAAAATGTATATTGCCGTATTTGTTTGTTTTACCTCGAAGGCTGTGCATCTCGAGTTAGTAACCGATTTAACAACCAATTCATTTTTGATGTGTTTATCCAGGTTCATTGGTCGACGTGGCCTTGTACGGAAGCTGTACTGCGACAATGCCACCAATTTCGTGGGTGCTGCACGCACTCTGGGGCTCATGGGCACGTTCCATGCCAACACAGCGGACATGGAAACGTTTGCTGCGGATCGGGGAATGGAATTTGTTTTCATTCCTCCTCGAGCGCCGCATTTCGGCGGTCTCTGGGAAGCGGCAGTGAAGTCTGCCAAGGGACTGCTACTCAAGGCAATGGGCAGCGCAGTCTTACGGCAGGACGAGTTGGCCACCGTGCTGGTCGAGGTCGAGGCCGTGCTCAATTCGCGGCCAATGGTCGCTCCCAGCAACAACCCCAACGACGGCGAAGTGCTCACGCCAGCGCACTTCCTAATAGGAACAACGCTCGCGCCGCTGCCACTCGCGTCAACAGAGCCAGTCGACGACGTCAAGCTGACGTGCTTAAAAAGATGGCAGCTGATATCAAACATCAAGCTTCGATTTTGGACAGACTGGTCAAGGGACTACCTGCTGAGCCTCCAGCAAAAGTCGAAGTGGACCAAGGAGAGGCAAAACGTGGAGGTCGGAACAGTCGTCCTCGTGGGAGAGGACAACGCTCCTCCTCAACAATGGATGCTAGGCGTGGTGACCGAAGCCATAGCCGGCGGAGATGGTAGGGTGCGAGTGGTTATTATAAAGACCAAATCCGGCACCTACAAGAGGGCAATCCACCGCATTGCCCCGCTTCCACTTAATTAATAAGTTAACTTGAAAATTGAATTGTATTGAAGCCCTACGGCCTTTCAACGCGGCCGATGTTAAGGCATTTGAAGACATGCCTTTTTGTATTTTTAAAAACTGTATAGATAATATTGAATTGTAACAAATAAGATTGTAATCAGTGTGCAGAGCAATTGAGATTGCTGTAAGAGCGAGCATAGGAGTTTCGCTCTCCCTCTGCTCGCACTTAGATGCGCTCTCTAATGTGCAAGCTGCGCTTGCTGTTAGACAATAAATCAGTACGAATTGAAACACTGGTGCTTAAACACGAATTATTCTGAAGAGGCCGCAAGTTGCATTTTATCCTGGACCAATCGACGGACCAGGCAGACCCCTTATCGTAGGACAGCCAACAAAGTGGAAAAAGTGGAAAATATTTTCCCCAATTTATAGGTTCAACACCAAACACCTCCCAAATTAATCAAACTGGTCAACAGTCAAAACCAGACAATAATCCACCATCATTCAAAGAATTCCAACAGAAATTAAATCAAGGAAGAGTTCAGAACTCCTTGAATTACCAAACCCATAAATATTCTCAGGAGAAACCTCCTAATCAGCCAGTAAAAAGACAAAGAGAAAGTAACAGTGGAATAAGCAGGATGGACACATCCGAAAATTTTCATCAAGAAGCCTCGGAACAGGAAGAGTCAGAGGAGGAGATAGAAGTCCATTCATTAGAGTAATCTTTAATAACAAACCCCTCAAATGTATTATTGATACGGGATCATCAATAAACATTTTATCAAAAAATTTCTTTAATTTCAAAACTCACTCAGAGAATTTACAAGTTCATACTATCAACGGTAGTATTGAATTGAAAGAAACAGTTTTCTTTGCACCTAGCAAAATTTGTCCGAAACATCAAAAATTTTATATTCACAACTTTTCAAACAATTACGATATGCTAATACAAGCTTGTAACGCTCAGATTAGCTATACCGAAGATTGCGTAACTTTAGGAAGTTACACCTTTTATTTTAAATACGAAGATGAAACAGATAATGAAAGAGGAATTGAACAAAGACAGTTTGACCCAATAATAACTAACGACCCAGATATTAATTTCGCAATCAATAATGAAATCAGCGAAAAAAATGAGTATAGATTAGATCATTTAAACCCCGAAGAAATCGAAATCTTAAAAAAGGTGTTATATGAGTTCAGTGATATCCAGTACCGTGAAGGTGAAATTTGACCTTTACTAGTACGATAAAACACTCGATCCATACAAAACACGAAGGCGTTATTTATAAAAAACCTTATAAATACCCTCAAACCTTTGACCAAGAGGTCAACAAACAAATCCAAGAAATGATTGAACAAGGCATTATTCGAAAATCGAAATCGCCTTTTGTTCTCCAATCTGGATCGTACCGAAAAAATCGGACGCCTCCAAGAAACAAAATATCATTAGTTATTGACTACCGGGATCTAAATGAGATCACCATCGACGATAAATTTCCCATCCTTTTAATAGATGAAATACTAGACAAATTAGGAAAATGTCAGTACTTCACAACAATTGATTTAGCGAAAGGATTCCATCAAATTCAGATGGATCCCGAATCAATACCGAAAACAGCCTTTTCAACAAAACATGGCCATTACGAGTATACACGTTGCCATTCGGTCTGAAAAACGCACCAGCAACATTCCAAAGATGTATGAATAATCTCCTAGAAGATTTGATATACAAAGATTGCCTAGTATACCTTGACGACATCATAGTGTATTCCACTTCATTGGATGAACATATGATATCACTCAAAAAAGTATTCACTAAGTTAAGAGAAGCTAATCTAAAACTACAACTCGACAAGTGCGAGTTCATGAAAAAAGAGACAAAGTTTCTCGGACATATAATAACAACAGAAGGTATTAAACCTAACCCGAATAAAGTAAAAGCTATAATTCAATTTCCAATTCCAAAATCGCAAAAAAAAAAATAAAATCATTTTTAGGTTTGTGTGGATTTTACAGAAAGTTCATACCAAACTTTGCCCAAATTGTCAAACCAATGACACTCAATCTAAAAAAAAAGAAAAAGTGCAACAATTAATATTAACGATCAAAATTACATTTCGGCTTTTGAAAACTTAAACTCTTAATTACATCAGATCCTATATTGATCTACCCGAATTTTAATAAACAATTCTCCCTTACAACAGACGCAAGTAACAGAGCTATAGGAGCAGTTCTATCACAAGAACATAAACCAATTTGCTACGCAAGTAGAACACTTAATGAACATGAAATTAATTACTCCACGATTGAAAAAGATTACTAGCCATCGTCTGGGCAACGAAATATTTCCGGTCATACCTTTTCGGTAGAAAATTTGAAATCTTAAGCGATCATAAACCTTTAGTATGGCTAAATAATTTAAAAGAACCTAATATGAAACTCCAAAGATGGAAAATAAAACTCAACGAATTTGACTACAAAATAAAATATTTACCTGGTAAAGAAAATCACATAGCAGATGCACTTTCAAGAGTAAAATTAAACGAAAACTTCTTAGGAGAGACAAATAGCAATACCGCAGCAACAATACACAGTGCACATGAAGATAATGAGAATTACATATCTATAACGGAAAGGCCATTAAACTATTATAATAGACAATTAGAATTTATAAAAGGAACAGAAAATAAAGTAGACACAATAAAGTATTTTCACAAAACAAATATAAAAACAAGTAAGAACGTTGCAGTTAGGCGCCACTAACTGCGATATACTTTGTTCCCATAGGTGCATCTTATTTATTTAATAAACATTTAATTAACGAAATATTTCGGCAATTAGAAAACGTACATGGCAAGCAACAAACGTTTTTCCTACACACACATACAGATTTACACATGTACACACTATACGAGTATACACAATTTTCTAAGTATACATACAAAAGTTTGCACGCCAGAATATTCTACGAATTGTGACTGAATTGGGAATTTTTCGATCGTTATTTTAGTTTTGTCAAAAGGCGCTCTAGCAATGCATTACAATGTCTTATTTGGTTTTAGTTAATTAAGTGCAGGTCAGGGCAGTGGCGCTGGTGGTAAGCACTATGCAAGCTATACTTAGGTGCGTGGGTTCGAATCCCGCAGAAAACTTTTTTTCAAAAATTATTTATTTTTTATTTTTTTATATTTGTATATTTATTATAAAATGCTTGCTGCCAATTGATGATAATTTATAAACATACGCATATGAATTTTGCATTTAAGCAAAAACTAAAACAATTTTTCCGATTTGCCACGCTGTGTGGCAAGCAGTTTTTCTATGCATGCATATATGTATTTATGTGTAAGTGTATACACATCCAAAAGTGTATACATATTGCAAGAATTGCGATTGTATTGTTTTGTTTCGTCACAAGCTGCTGATCAGCTGGTCAGCTGATCAGCTGTGAATTGATTTAGGTTTAGCTAACGATTACATGTTGTTTTCAAAAGACCTAGGTTCGAATCCCGGTGGAAACTTTTTATTTATTAATCAAAAACTTATCAATTTTATTTTTTAAAATTTATTAATATTATTAAATTTATGTTAAAATGCTTTTTGCCATCTTAGCAATTAGCTACTAAGCTATTATATGCATGAATTATGCAGTTGGCCACAACAAACTTCTTTGCCGATTTGCCACGCCCCCAGTGGGCGTAGACGCATAATTTTTTGCCAGTTCTTAGAAAAGGCCGAGGCTAACATGACTGCAAAATTTGGTTGCTTACATTCCAAAAATGCGAAAATTACAGGGTATTTTTCGATATGCCACGCCCCCAAAGAGGCTGAAAAATTATTTTTGGGGCATCGATAGAGGAGAACATTAGTAACTCAACCATCCAATTTTCAAGCTTCTAGCTCTAAAACTGTAGGAGATATAAACTTTTGCGGTTTGCCACGCCCCCTGTGGGCGTAGATATATCTACCATAGCTTATTAGTCTTGGGTTGTCAACCCGAGTATACATGCAAAATTTCAAGTCTCTAGTGTCAATAGTGTTCAAAATATAGCACAATTTGAAAAATCACTATATATTCAGGTCCGATTTGCCACGCCCCCAATGGGCGTAGACATATAAATTTTTGATCGATCTTCTTAGAATCATAACATTAACTTACATGCAAAATTTCAGCGTTCTAGCTTTAACGGTGTAGAAGATACGTATTTCCCGATTTGCCACGCCCCCAATGGGCGTAGATATATCCGCCATAGCTTTTTGAACTTGGGTTGTCACCCCGAGTATACATTTCAAATTGCAACTCTCTAGCTCATCATCTAGTATGATAACTTAACTATGGGCGGAAGAGTTTTCCGATTTGCCACGCCCCTAGTGGGCGGATCGGGAAAATTTTTACACTTTATAATTCGGGAGCATATATGAGTATATGTTTAAAATTTCAAGTCTCTAGCTCTAATAGCGCCGAAAAATATTGCGTTCATACGGACAGACGGACAGACAGACAGACGGACAGACGGACGGACGGACAGACGGACAGACGGACGGACAGCAAGACGGACATTGCACAAACCCAATATACTTTTTTCCCTTTGGGAACAAAGTATAATCACTTATAAAGAAATGTCGAACGCATATGCCAAAGAAATAATAAAACAATATCTTTGTAGTAAAAATAACGTAATTTACTTTCATAACGAACAGGATTTCCCTATTTTTCAACAAGCATATATCGAAATAATAAATAAAAATATTGTCAAATTTATTAACTTATGCAGAATTTAAAGAGATAATTTTAAACAAGTAAGAAGGCTCTAGTCGAGACGGCTCGACTACGAGATCCCCTGAACCCAGCAAAAAAGTGATACTCTTCTTCTTTACGCACTTATGAGCGCGCGCTCTGCTAACCGCGCAGTTGCTGTCGTGGCTTGGAGGCGGGTTGGGCTGAACTTTGGACACTCATAACTCCATTTCTAGATGGACTATCTTTATGAAATTTTCAAAGTAGATTAAGAGTATCTAAATCTATCTATATGCCAAATTGCAAGTCTCTAGTATTTGAAATGCGTTTTTTTTAAATTGGGGGCGAAGGGGGCGTGGCATCCAAAATCTGAAAATTACATAATCTGCGTATCCATAATATCTATCTAAGTATACAAATTTGAAGTCTCTAGCTAAAACGATGTAGAAGTTATGCCCAAAAAACCTAAAAAATGTAAACGAATTTTCGATTTTTTATCGATAATTTGGAAATGGGATGAGTTATCGAAAAAACAAAGCAAACTCGTACTGCGTAACTAACATACGAGTGTTCATGTGAAATTTCAGCTCTCTAGCTTTTGTAGTTTCCGAAATCTCGACGTTCATACGGACGGACAGACGGACAGACGGACAGACGGACGGACGGACGGACGGACAGGGCTAGATCAACTTTTCTCGTCGCCCTGATCAAGAATATATATACTTTATGGGGTCTGCCACGCCTCCTTCTGCCTGTTACATACTTTTAACAAAACCATTATACCCTGATTTCCCATTTTCAATGGGTTCAGGGTATAAAAAATCATAAAGAACTTCTACACCCAGGAATAGAGAAAACAATTAATTGGTTCAAAGAAAAATTCTATTTCCCTGACTATCAAAAATTAATACAGAACATAATAAATGAATGTTTAATTTGTAACTTAGCTAAAACGGAAAATCGAAATACTAAATTAACATTTGAAATCACTCCAGAAGTATATAACATTAGAGAGAAATACATAATGGACTTTTATATAATCGATAATTTACAATTCCTTTCATGCATAGACCTATATTCCAAATTTGCAACATTAATCGAAGTAAAATCTAGAGATTGGTTAGAAGCAAAAAGAGCTATAATGAGAATATTTAACGAGTTAGGCAAACCAATAGAAATCAAAGCAGATAAAGATTCAGCATTCATATGCGCAGCATTACAGAACTGGTTAAAAGAAGAAAACGTTAAAATTGATATAACAACAAGTAAAAATGGAATTTCAGACGTAGAAAGATTCCACAGAACAGTAAATGAAAAACTTAGAATCATTAACAGCGAAAATAACATTGAAGATAAATTAACTAAATTCGAAAAAATACTTTACACATACAATCATAAAATTAAACATAAAAACAACCAATAGAACACCAGCAGATATTTTCATATACGCAGGAACACCTGAATATAACACCCAGTTAAATAAAATCAGCCAGATAACAGATCTTAATAAAAACAGACATGAGTACGAAGTAAATACTAAATATAGACAAGCACCGTTAGTTAAAACAAAAACAACCAATCCCTTTAAAAAGACAGGTATAATAAATCAACTCGATGATAAACACTATGAAGAAATAAACAGAGGACGTAAAGTCATTCACTATTGTTGGGCCCAGCAATCAGCGCTTTATAAGAACTAAGAGCGGCAGTTCGCCAAACCTATTAGCATCTAAGAGAATTTTTGTAAAGAGATTGCGCTCTCCTTTTTTAACGTTCATTCGTTCTCCCACGCAACGGCTCAGTCTGATCGGCCGGCTCGCGTAGATCGAATGTGTGCATATTTACTTTCGCTTGTCAAAAAGAAACGTTTTCTTTAACATACATATTTACATACATATGCATACTCGCATCTAATAAACAATTAAGACTCTCTAATCAAATTGTGTTTTAATCCAAAGCTATACGAAAAATCTCGATAGCTCAACATTTGGTGACCCCGACGTGATTCTTTTCTCTCTATGCATATACATGTACTTACATATGTACATATATGCATATCAACATAAACATATAAATATATAAATGTACTTATATATATTTAAGTTTCGTAAATACATTGTACATATTGTCGTGCACATATGCCGTTTATATAGCAATTGCCTTTTTACCGCTACTTCTTGCAAAGTCGCCAGACACTCTTTCGTTTCGTTTTGCAATACAGTGGTGTCCGTAAAAACAGTGCGTATAAACTTATTTCTACAGACATACATATGTATATATGTGCTCATCAGTTGTAACTTATTGGTGTAGATACAAGTAACAAGTGACAAGTTAATAAACAATTAATAGCAACTAATTTCGGAACTGTGAGTTTCTATAACTTCGCACTCATACGTCGATTAAGCGTGCATAACCTCAGTGCAATTTCATGCTTGCCGTTAATTCTGTTGTTGTCATTGCACTCATTCGGTTCGGCTGCAATACTATCGCGTCCATAATAGCGTTGCCAGTGCGCACTTATTCATACGGATGCAATAATTGGGTGAAATAATAGTGGCATATAATTGGAAATTAACTAAACTCTGTGCTGTGTTTAGTAAAACCGCTCAAAATCTGAGTTTTGCGCCCGTGCAATCTCCGCATATCAGCAACTGTGAACTCTATCGGTAATTCTCGTGTGCTTTACTCATCATGGCGAGCTTAAATGCTACTACAGTTGCGCCCGAAGAGCGAGCGAAATTTTATAAGCTCAAAGTCAAATCTGTGTTTGAACGCGTAAAAAGACTGCAAGCCAAGGTTGATTCTGATGCTCTTGCCGATCACAGTGACAGCACTTTAAACGTTCTTTTGGAGCATATTGGTAAGCTAAGCAATTCTTTAGTGAAGCCCATGAAACTCTAGAGGAACTTGACTTTACTGAGATGGGCAGCGATTTACGCGGTGACTTCGATGACTTAATAATGGTCATGCAGTCCACCATAATGTCCGAAATTCAAGGTCGTACCGCTGAAATGCCCCATAGTTCCACGTTTAGTAGACCGATGGTCCCTACTCAAGTTCTCGCTCCCAAGGTACATTCCGCACCTGCACTGCCGCCTTTAAAGCTGCCTACGTTCAGCGGTGGATATGCCAATTGGGCTGATTTCTACTCAATGTTTTCAACAATCATTGATATCAGGCCAGAAATCAGCAACATGGAAAAGCTTCAGCATCTACGGTCTTGTCTGGATGGTGCAGCGTTGGATACAATTCGATCTTTGGAAATTTCTAACGACCACTATACGATGGCCATAAAGCTATTGAAACAAAGATATGATAACCGACGTTTAATTTTTCAAGCCCACATCGTAAAGATCTTAGGGCTGAAAAGGGTAGAAAATGGATCCTTAACCAAGATTGTCCGACAGCTTCAATGTACATATGCGTGCACTCAGTAGCCTGGGCACAACAGAACAGATAGCCAGTGCCATCATTGCTCAGGTGCTGTTACAGAAGCTTGATGTGGCATCACAAGCTAAATGGGAAGAGAAATTGGAGGATTCAGAGATGGCGTCCCATATACCTGCATATGAAGAAGTGGCCTCTTTCCTTGAGCTTCGCTGCCGCACTTTGGAATCAATGGAATTTTCTCTAAATAACTATTCATCCAGTAAGCAGGTGAATTCTAGCAGTAAATTGGCCAACAGCCGGTCCACATTTCTTGTAACAGACCACAGTGCACACAGTTGCGTTTTTATACTTTGTTCCCAAAGGGAAAAAAGTATATTGGTTTTGTGCAATGTCCGTCTTGCTGTCCGTCCGTCTGTCCGTCTGTCCGTATGAACGCAATATTTTTCGCGCTATTAGAGCTAGAGACTTGAAATTTTAAACATATACTCATATATGCTCCCGAATTATAAAGTGTAAAAATTTTCCCGATCCGCCCACTAGGGGCGTGGCAAATCGGAAAACTCTTCCGCCCATAGTTAAGTTATCATACTAGATGATAAGCTAGAGAGTTGCAATTTGAAATGTATACTCGGGGTGACAACCCAAGACTAATAAGCTATGGTAGATATATCTACGCCCACAGGGGGCGTGGCAAACCGCAAAAGTTTATATCTCCTACAGTTTTAGAGCTAGAAGCTTGAAAATTGGATGATTGAGTTACTAATGTTCTCCTCTATCGATGCCCCAAAAATAATTTTTCTGCCTCTTTGGGGGCGTGGCATATCGAAAAATACCCTGTAATTTTCGCATTTTTGGAATGTAAGCAACCAAATTTTGCAGTCATGTTAGCCTCGGCCTTTTCTAAGAACTGGCAAAAAATTATGCGTCTACGCCCACTGGGGGCGTGGCAAATCGGCAAAGAAGTTTGTTGTGGCCAACTGCATAATTCATGCATATAATAGCTTAGTAGCAATTGCTAAGATGGCAAAAAGCATTTTAACATAAATTTAATAATATTAATAAATTTTAAAAAAATAAAATTGATAAGTTTTTGATTAATAAATAAAAAGTTTCCAGCGGGATTCGAACCTAGGTCTTTTGAAAACAACATGTAATCGTTAGCTAAACCTAAATCAATTCACAGCTGATCAGCTGACCAGCTGATCAGCAGCTTGTGACGAAACAAAACAATACAATCGCAATTCTTGCAATATGTATACACTTTTGGATGTGTATACACTTACACATAAATACATATATGCATGCATAGAAAAACTGCTTGCCCCACACAGCGTGGCAAATCGGAAAAATTGTTTTAGTTTTTGCTTAAATGCAAAATTCATATGCGTATGTTTATAAATTATCATCAATTGGCAGCAAGCATTTTATAATAAATATACAAATATAAAAAAAATAAAAATAAATAATTTTTGAAAAAAAGGTTTCTGCGGGATTCGAACCCACGCACCTAAGTATAGCTTGCATAGTGCTTACCACCAGCGCCACTGCCCTGACCGGCACTCCATTAACTAAAACCAAATAAGACAATGTAATGCATTGCTAGAGCGCCTTTTGACAAAACTAAAATAACGATCGAAAAATTCCCAATTCAGTCACAATTCGTAGAATATTCTGGCATGCAAACTTTTGTATGTATACTTAGAAAATTGTGTATACTCGTATAGTGTGTACATGTGTAAATCTGTATGTATGTGTAGGAAAAACGTTTGTTGCTTGCCATGTACGTTTTCTAATTGCCGAAATATTTCGTTAATTAAATGTTTATTAAATAAATAAGATGCACCTATGGGAACAAAGTATATCGCAGTTAGTGGCGCCTAACTGCAACGTTCTTACTTGTTGTAATGATCCTGAGCATACAATCTATAAATGCTCAAGATTCGCCTACTCTTCGTCTGAATGAAGTCAAGAAGGCTGGGCTATGCTTAAATTGCTTGAAAGGCGGCCATCAGTCGAGACAATGTGGCTCGCGTAGTTGTCGGGTCTGTGGAGTCAAGCAACATACGCTTCTCCACCTTGGCAACTCCAGCACATCGCAGGCAGTAACTCCGTTCCATCAGCAATCCTCATCATCAGGGATGCAGATCACTCCTACTCAACCCTCAGCTCCGTCCACTACTCTCCTGGCTCAAGATCTGAACAGCGATGTTGCGCTCCTGGCTACCGCAGTGGTTCTGGCCAAGAATCGGTTTGGCGAACTTGTTCCTTGTCGTGCACTCTTAGATTCAGGCTCCCAGGTACATCTTGTTACAGCCAGGTTTGCCAATCTGCTACAACTTAAGAGATCAAGGTCATATGCGTCTGTACGTGGCTTAGGCAACTCCAATTTTGGCACCGATGGAAGCACCATTTGCCTCACCTTGCACGCTCACGCATCGGAGTACGCGACTAGCATAACGGCCATGGTAGCAGCAAATATAACTGGCAGGCAGCCCAGTTCTAATATAAATACAAGCAATTGGAGTATACCGCAGAATATAGTCTTGGCAGATCCAGCTTTCGATAAGCCACAGCGAATAGATTTGCTTATCGGAGTCAGCCTTTTCTATGACTTGCTTTGTGTGGGTCAAGTCAAGTTGGCGCCTGGGCTTCCACTGCTGCAGAAGACTCGTCTTGGTTGGGTTGTATCGGGGGGCAAAGCTAGCGGCCACAATTCCACACTAATAGTTTCAAAGACGCCTTCGGATCCAGGTCCAGACTCCGCTACTGATATCCAATTGGACAGTCTCGTTCGTCGTTTCTGGGAGACTGAGAGCTGCAGCGACCCTGTAGTAAACATTAGTAAGGAGGAATCAGATTGCGAAGCGCATTTTGTGAGGCATTACAAACGATTGCCCAGTGGCCAATATTCAGTACGCTTGCCTGTTAAGCTTAATTACGAGCTTCTTGGAGAGTCTTATCAGCAAGCGCTGCGGCGGTTTCTTAATTTGGAGAAGAAATTGAATCGCTTGCCTCATATAAAGTCTCAATATTCAGCGTTCTTGGATGAGTATTCTGAGCTGGGTCACATGTCACTGCGTTCCTCGCAGCTCATTTCATCAATGCAGATATTTTCTTCCTCATCACTGCGTTTTGAAAGAATGATAGCTCAACTACCAAACTTCGAGTCGTCTTTGATGGATCAGCAGCTACATCAACTGGTTATTCGCTGAACGACATTCTAATGTCAGGTCCTGTCATTCAGCCGAAAATGATCGACATATTGCTGCGTTTCCGGTCCTATCCAGTTGCACTCACCGGTGATATTTGCAAAATGTATCGTTGCGTGAAGGTGCCTGAGCCAGACAGCTATCTGCAATGCATTCTATGGAGGAATTCACCAGATGATGAGTTAGAAGTGTTCAAGCTTGATACGGTCACATATGGCACAAAACCTGCATCATTCTTGTCTGTGCGTGCCATGCATCAGCTCGCCATAGATGAAAGGGATACCTTCCCAGTCGGTTCCGAGGCATTACTTCGCGATTTCTATGTCGACGATTTGATCTCTGGAGGAAATTCAGTCGAAGAGGCAAGACGCGTCATGCAAGAAACAGCTGGAATATTGGCATGTGGCCGGTTCAAGTTGCGAAAGTGGTGTTCAAGCCATCCCATGGTGCTGGACGGCGTAACAGAGTGCGACAAGGAATCACTCATTAGGTTCAATGATGGCAGCGACATTACTAAGACACTTGGCCTCGCATGGGATCCATCATCTGATCAACTTTTGTTCTCATATTTAGCTATGGATTTGACCACTAAGCCATCCAGGCGTTCTGTCCTCTCGTCTATTGCTCGGTTTTACGATACCCTCGGACTGGTCGGCCCAATAATAACAAAGGCTAAAATTTTCTTGCAACAACTCTGGAGGCATAAACTTGATTGGGACGAGAGCCTTCCAGCAGCATTTCACACTGCATGGCTGGGCATCTGCAGTAGCTTTGGCAACGGTCTGAGGAGTGTCTTTCCCAGGTTGGCATTGGTACCAGGAGAAAAGGTTGAGGTCCATGGATTCTGCGATGCCAGCATCGAGGCGTACGGAGCCTGCATCTATATTGTACTTTGTTCAAAGTCTCGAGTTTCTCCCTTGAAAACGCTCACGATTCCCAAGTTGGAGCTATGTGGGGCAGAGTTGCTTGCACGTTTAATGGATGAAGTGGCTCGTTTAGGAATTTTCGAAGGGGAATTTCACTGTTGGTCCGACTCTACTGTAGCGCTATCTTGGATTAATGACGAGCCCGGGCGATTTAACGTTTTTGTTTCAAATCGCATCGCCACGATACAGGATCTCACATCAACAATGGAATGGCACTACGTACCTACTGTGCTGAATCCCGCAGATATGTTATCTCGAGGTTCATTGCCCGCTGAGTTGAACACATCATTACTTTGGTTCAGCGGTCCTGATTTCATTTGTAAGCCCACCTCTCAATGGCCAGTCCTATCGCTTCCAGAAAGAACTTCACTTGAGCGTCGAAGGACCGTTCTACTTGTGAAAGGCCCAGTCCGTGACGCCTCCATGGACTGCAAGTATGCTAATTCGTTTAGTCGATTGCAGCGTATTTTTGCATACGTATCAAAGTTTATCAAAAAAAGTCATGGTTCAGGAATAACTCTCGCAGAAATTCGGACTGGTACTCATATACTGTTGCGAATGATTCAACGAGCCCATCTCTCGGACGACATTGATGCACTTCGAACTAAGGGAATGGTTGCGCCATCCAGCGTTCTCGCCTCTCTTTCGCCATTTCTTGATGAAGTCGGACTGCTACGTGTAGATGGTCGCCTCAAAAACTCTACTCTTAACTTTGATAGTCGCCATCCAATTATATTGCCCAGAAGTCATCCAGTAACTCGAGCCATTGTCATGCATTACCATCAGCGAAACTTGCACGCTGGGCCCCGAGCGGTACTAGCTCTGGTTCGTTCCCAATATTGGCCAATCGGTGGTAGAAAAACTGTATCCAGTGTGATACAGAAATGCGTCATTTGCTTTCGCGCAAAACCTCGACTCTTTGAGCACATAATGGCAGATCTACCCAGGGATCGCGTCGAAGGCTGCCGTGTATTTGGAGTGACTGGTGTCGATTTTTGCGGACCGTTCTTTTATAAGCCTGAGGCACGAAATAAGGCTCCTATGAAATGCTACGTCTCTGTATTCGTTTGTTTTGCTACGAAGGCTATTTGGTTGGAACTAGTTAAGGATTTAACTACCACGGCATTTTTGCATGCCCTCCAAAGGTTTATATGCACTAGAGGAAAACCAAGTCAAATTTGGTCTGACAATGCCACAAACTTTCTTGGCGCCCGCAACCAGCTTCAGGAGCTGAAGCGTCTATTCCTGTCTGACGCCCACCAGAATGCTGTGAAGGACTTCTGCCTGGCGGAATCAATCGAATGGCATTTCATCCCTCCACGATCTCCTCACTTTGGAGGCTTGTGGGAGGCTGCAGTGAAGACGGCGAAGCATCATTTCTATCGATCAGTTGGCCCTTCTGTCCTAACTTATGATGAGCTTCGCACACTGGTCTGCAACATTGCTGCTGTCATTAATTCACGCCCTTTAGTTTCAATTTCAGAGCACCCAGCAGACTTGGACGTACTGACGCCTGCGCATTTCCTGAACGGTGGTCCTCCTTCATCCTTCAGCGAGCCTAACCTCACGAGGCTCAATTTTAATCGCCTGGATGCCTGGCAGCGCGTAAGCTATCTCCAGCAGGTATTCTGGACACGTTGGCAAGACGAATACCTCAACTTATTACAACAGCGGGCTAAATGGAGAACTTCTAAGTCTGGTTTGGCGGTTGGCGACGTTGTTCTCGTAAAGGATGAGAATCTTCCGCCGCTTAAGTGGCCACTGGCCAGAATAATTGAACTTATCCCTGGAGGTGACGGCGTTGCACGGGTGGCCGTGCTCAAAACTGAAGCTGGCGAGACAAGAAGAGCTACAAACAAGCTGTGCTTGCTGCCCCTTAAGGATTCTGTTTAAGACTAAGTCTTCAACGGGGGGAGGATGTTGGGCCCAGCAATCAGCGCTTTATAAGAACTAAGAGCGGCAGTTCGCCAAACCTATTAGCATCTAAGAGAATTTTGTAAAGAGATTGCGCTCTCCTTTTTTAACGTTCATTCGTTCTCCCACGCAACGGCTCAGTCTGATCGGCCGGCTCGCGTAGATCGAATGTGTGCATATTTACTTTCGCTTGTCAAAAAGAAACGTTTTCTTTAACATACATATTTACATACATATGCATACTCGCATCTAATAAACAATTAAGACTCGCTAATCAAATTGTGTTTTAATCCAAAGCTATACGAAAAATCTCGATAGCTCAACAGGCATAAAGTTCAAAATTATGTTGTTATATTTTCTTAGTTCCTTTTTAGATATGTCCACTAACCATACAACACATAGACTGGACAACTGGTACAAGTTAATGTGCACAGTTATTTTTTGACATTATAACCCCCTCAACTTCGTATTTGCTCGGGTTTTTACTTTTAGGGTCGGGAAAAAAAAATTTCTGATGTCAAAATCATTCCGCTTCGAGCGCTCGACGGTGATGGTCGATTTTCAAAAAAGGCCTGACATGTGCCGCTCTTTCCCTTGCTCTCTTTCTCTTTCTGCCCTATGCTTTTTACTCTCTGCTCTCTTCTCACAAAAATATATGTATGCTGGCACAAACAGCAAGCAGCTCACAAAAATTGAAATTTCTTCTCGACGTGATCCCATTGGTTCCCTTCTGAGCGAAGGGTATACCGAATTCTTAAACGGCTTTGCCATGCTCATGCAAAATGTTAGCGTTTTCATGATTATTTGTGGAAAGGGTATGAAAGTGTTGACGTGCATAACGAATATTATTTCTTGATGACCATACACACACACATTTACACTTCCTCGCTATATGTGTAAGCATTTATGTGCTTGTGTGCAATATTCTTGCTGCCGCCTGTAGAGCACTATTAGAATCCCCAGCAGTTGATTTTCGTTCGGTTGGGTAGCGATGTGAGCATACGTACACACACACATTTACACTTCCTCGCTATATGTATAGGCATTTATGTGCCTGTGTGCGATATTCTTACTGCCTGTAGTACTACTATTAGAACCCCCAGCAGTTGACTTTCGTTCGTTTGGGTAGCTGATGTGAACTTGCATACGCACACACATACACATACACATTTACACTTCCTTGCTATGTGTGTAGGCTTTTATGTGCCTGTGTGCGATACATGCTACATGCAGCAAAGCAATTCTATTTTCCCAGCGATTGCTGTGGGTAGCTGATGTGAGCCTTTGAATTTGAATTTATTGGGCGTGTGCCTACCTCAATTTTGAATTAAGTAAATGATTTTGGGTAATTTTAGTAAAAGAAAACTGAAAATGATTCGTCATGAATAAGAATTTTAAATTAAATACAACATTTAACATAATACATGTATATTATTGTTATTAAAAGGAAAATATGACTACATAACGAATGCATAATTTTTGCATAAAAGGGCCATTTTACCTGTATATCTAGACATGTGAATAACATGTCCTATTTTTGCCTATAGGGTCAAATCTGGTACTACATATTAAAGAACAAATGATAACTAATCAACAGGTAATACAAAATAATTGACATATCCTGCAATTCGAACCCAAAATCGTTTACTTAATTCAAAATTGAGGTAGGCACACGCCCAATATTCGAGACCCATGCACGAAACATGCAAATGCCCCAGGCAGAGCATTCATTCAAATTCAAAGGCTCACATCAGCTACCCACAGCAATCGCTGGGAAAATAGAATTGCTACATGCAGCAAGTGTATCGCACACAGGCACATAAAAGCCTACACACATAGCAAGGAAGTGTAAATGTGTATGTGTATGTGTGTGCGTATGCAAGTTCACATCAGCTACCCAAACGAACGAACATCAACTGCTGGGGTTCTAATAGTAGTACTACAGGCAGCAAGAATTTCGCACACAGGCACATAAATGCTTACACATATGGCGAGGAAGTGTAAATGTGTGTGTGTATGGTCATCGGGAAATAATATTCGTTATGCACGTCAACACTTTCATACCCTTTCCACAAATAATCATGAAAACGCTAACATTTTGCATGAGCATGGCAAAGCCGTTTAAGAATTCGGTATACTCTTCGCTCAGAAGGGACCCAATGGGATCGCGTCGAGAAGAAATTTCAATTTTTGTGAGCTGCTTGCTGTTTGTGCCAGCATACATATATTTTTGTGAGAAGAGAGCAGAGAGTAAAAAGCATAGGGCAGAAAGAGAAAGAGAGCAAGGGAAAGAGCGGCACATGTCAGGCCTTTTTTGAAAATCGACCATCACCGTCGAGCGCTCGAAGCGGAATGATTTTGCCATCAGAAATTTTTTTCTCCCGACCCTAAAAGTAAAAACCCGAGCAAATACGAAGTTGAGGGGGTTCTAATGTCAAAAAATAAGTGTGCACATTAACTTGTACCAGTTGTCCAGTCTATGTGTTGTATGGTTAGTGATATGTCTAAGAATATCTCTTCCCATTCAAAATTCCAAAACAAGAAAATCAAAAATTCTAAATAAGTAATCTAAGCATATTTGCAAAATTTCAAGTCCATATCTTTAAATTTTAAGTTTATTCCGCTAAATCGGCATTTGCGCCCATAGTGCAACGCAGCAGCAACAGAAAGAAAAAAAAAAAAAAAAAAAAGCAAACTGCGTCATTGATCTACGCAGCAGCAGCACACAAAAAAAAAAGGTTTATTTTTTTGTGCAAGGCAATAAAATAACACACTGAGGACCTCAGAAAAACCCACAGTTTTTCTGTTTCTCACTGAGTAAAAGGAGTTTTTCTAAGCACATGCTGAAAGAGTTATTTTGAGAGTTTTATTTATAAAACTCCATGCGAAACACTTATTTGTGGACTTTTTGAAATCCTCAAGAGTTATTCGGGGTCTCTGATTTAGAGTGGTATTTAGAGTGGTATATTTATCAAATATACCAAGTTTCAGCTCGATATGTGCAATATTGGACTTTATGCCACTTTTTTGGCAATTCTGCCTAGTGTGCAGGGAGATTTGAACCCAGGTCTTTTGAAACTAACATGTAATCGTTAGCTAAACCTAAATAAATTCACAGCTGATCAGCTGATCAGGTGATCAGCAGCTTGTGACAAAACAAAACAATACAATCGCAATTCTTGCAATATGTATACACACTTGGATGTGTATATGCGTACAAACATCTCTGTACACATACATACATACATATGTATATGCATGCATAGAAAAACTGCTTGCCACGCAGCGTGGCAAATCGGAAAAGTTGTTTTAGTTTTTGCTTAAATGCACAATTCATATGTGTATGTCTATAAATTATTATCAATTGGCAGCAAGCATTTAATGATATATATAGAACAAACACATCAAAAATAAGTTTTTTAAAAAATTCAATTTTTAATCAAACAATTTTGTACTTAAGATTCCTTTTCATTTGTAGATATTTAAATAAGAAGGCTCTAGTCGAGACGGCTCGAGATACCCTGAACCCTGCCAAAAAGTGATACTCTTCTTCTTTACGCACATACATATATGAGCGCGCGCTCTGCTAACCGCGCAGTTGCTGTCGTGGCTTTGGCGCGGGTTGGGCTGAACGTTGGACGCTCATAACTCCATTTCTAGATGGACTATCTTTATGAAATTTTCAAAGTAGATTAAGAGTATCTAAATCTATCTATGTGCCCAATTGCAAGTTTCTAGTATTTGAAATGCGTTTTTTTATTTTTAATTGGGGCCGACGGACGGACGGACAGGGCTAGATCAACTTTTATGGGGTCTGCCACGCCTACTTCTGCCTGTTACATACTTTTAACGAAACCATTAAACCCTGATTTCCCATTTTCAATGGGTTCAGGGTATAAAAATAATAATTTTTGAAAAAAAGTTTTTTGCTGGATTCGAACCCACGCACCTAATTATAGCTTGCATAGCGCTTCTCACCAGCGCCACTGCCCTGATCAGAGCTTCCTTAACTAAAACCAAATAAGCCATTGCTAGAGCGCTTTTTGACAAAACTAAAGTAACGATCGAAAAATTCACAATTCAGTCACAATTCTTAGAATATTCTGGCGTGCAAACTTTTGTATGCATACATAGAAAATTGTGTGTATACTCGTATAGTGTGTACGTGTGTAAATCTGTATGTATGTATAGGAAAAACGTTTGTTGCTTGCCATGTACGTTTGCTAATGCCGAAATATTTCGTTAATTAAATGTTTATTATATATATAATTATATATATTATATATATAATTATATATATTATATATATAATGCACCTATGGGAACAGAGTATTTCGCAGTTTGTTACGCCTAACTGCAACGTTCTTACTTATTACCTTTAGGTTCGGGAGAAAAAAATTACTAATGACAAAATCATTCCGCTTCGAGCAGAGCATTCATTGAAATGCCTATACAAGTGATACTCGACGATTGTGATTATCACATCATAACGTACACATATGTATGTGTGTGTGCGTAGGCTCGCATCAGCTACCACACAGCAATCGCTGGGAAATTAGAATTTCTACATGCATCAAGTGTATGGCACACAGTCACATAAATGTCTACACATATAGCGAGGAAGTGTAAATGTGTATGTGTGTCCGTATACAAGCTTACATCAGCTACCCAAACGAACGAACATCAACTTCTGGTAGTTAATAGTGCTATAAACAGCAAGAATATCGCACGCAAGCACATAAATGCCTACACATATAGCGAGGTATGCACATCAACACTTTCATACCCTTTCCACAAATAATCATGAAAACGCTAACATTTTGCATGAGCATGGCAAAGCCGTTTAAGAATTCGGTATACTCTTCGCTCAGAAGAGAACCAATGGGATCGCGTCGCGAAGAAATTTAAATTTTTGTGAGCTGCTTGCTGTTTGTGCCAGCATAAATACATACATATATGTTTGTATTTTTGTGAGAAGAGAGCAGAGAATAAAAAGCATAGAGCAGAAAGAGAAAGAGAGCAAGGGAAAGAGCGGAATCCGTCAGGCAGTGCTGCCAACATTTCATTGCATGAAAACGCTAAATCAGCCTTTGAAAAAAGCTAGCAATAGCTAGAAATGTTTCTTCATAGCTAAAAAAAAAATCGTTAGAGTATCATTTTCGGGTTATTTCAATATTTTATAAGATTTCATCAATGACTTAATCTTCCTTTTGGTTTATGGAGGTTACATTGGTCCCTATCTTTCTCAAACATGCTACTGGTAATTTGGTAATCATTTTTTGTTGGAGGCGTAGTCCGTATCTACAAATATGATATTTAATGTAATTGATAGTTTTATAAAATATTACACAGCAATCCCAAATGGTCGACAGGTTTGATTGAACAATGTGATGCAATATAGAAATATTTGAGATTGAAGAAACAAATGGTAGTTTTTTAGGCTGTGCAAAAGCCGCTGAAGTTGACTTGTGTTTAGTAGTCTTGGCATGTGCGTGCAAGTCTGAAAACTTGGCATTAATACTAGATTTGTAGTATTTGCAATAACGTTTGCCCTCATAAGCTGTATCTAAAGTCAACCAATTTTTTAATTCAGGATTCATATAATACGTGGTTTTTGCATATACATTTTTGGTATTATTAACTTCCGCTTGAGCTTTAAAACTTGTAAAGTACCCTCTTGGTGATGGCATAAAACACGATTCGGTAGACTTCACAGACATCGATAAGATTGAATGCTCGTTTGGCTTATTGATGTTTTCTGCCATTCAATGAAAAAATACTATTCATATGAAAATGTGGCATCATAGAGGTTAAAAATACACCAAGTTACCAGATGTTTCAAAAATATGAAGTAGAGCTAATTTTTCTTTAAAAAAATAGATTCGGTAGACTTCACAGACATCGATAAGATTGAATGCTCGTTTGGCTTATTGATGTTTTCTGCCATCACTAACCATACAACACGTAGACTGGACAACTGGTACAAGTTAATGTGCACACTTATTTTTTGACATTAGAACCCCCTCAACTTCGTATTTGCTCGGGTTTTTACTTAGGGTCGGGAGAAAAAAATTTCTGATGGCAAAATCATTCCGCTTCGAGCGCTCGACGGTGATGGTCGATTTTCAAAAAAGGCCTGACATGTGCCGCTCTTTCCCTTGCTCTCTTTCTCTTTCTGCCCTATGCTTTTTACTCTCTGCTCTCTTCTCACAAAAATATATGTATGCTGGCACAAACAGCAAGCAGCTCACAAAAATTGAAATTTCTTCTCGACGCGATCCCATTGGTTCCCTTCTGAGCGAAGAGTATACCGAATTCTTTAACGGCTTTGCCATGCTCATGCAAAATGTTAGCGTTTTCATGATTATTTGTGGAAAGGGTATGAAAGTGTTGACGTGCATAACGAATATTATTTCTCGATGACCATACACACACACATTTACACTTCCTCGCTATATGTGTAAGCATTTATGTGCTTGTGTGCAATATTCTTGCTGCCGCCTGTAGAGCACTATTAGAACCCCCAGCAGTTGATTTTCGTTCGGTTGGGTAGCGATGTGAGCATACATACACACACACATTTACACTTCCTTGCTATATGTAAAGGCATTTATGTGCCTGTGTGCGATATTCTTACTGCCTGTAGTACTACTATTAGAACCCCTAGCAGTTGATATTCGTTCGTTTGGGTAGCTGATGTGAACTTGCATACGCACACACATACACATACACATTTACACTTCCTTGCTATATGTGTATGCTTTTATGTGCCTGTGTGCGATACACTTGCTGCATGTACATATGTAGCAATTCTATTTTCCCAGCGATTGCTGTGGGTAGCTGATGTGAGCCTTTGAATTTGAATGAATGCTCTGCCTGGGGCATTTCCATGTAATTTCCATGGGTAATTTTAATAAAAGAAAACTGAAAATGATTCGTCGTGAATAAGAATTTTAAATTAAATAAAACATTTAATAAAATACATGTATATTTTTATTATTTTGTGGAAAATATGACTAAATAACGAATGCATAATTTTTGCATAAAAGGGCCATTTTACCTGTATATCTAGACATGTGAATAACATGTCCTATTTTTGCCTATAGGGTCAAATCTGGTACTACATATTAAAGAACAAATGATAACTAATCAACAGGTAATACAAATTAATTGACCTTTCCTGCAATTCGAACCCAAAATCGTTTACTTAATTTCAAAGTTGAGGTAGGCACACGCCCAATATTCGAGACCCATGCACGAAACATGCAAATGCCCCAGGTAGAGCATTCATTCAAATTCAAAGGCTCACATCAGCTACCCACAGCAATCGCTGGGAAAATAGAATTGCTACATGCAGCAAGTGTATCGCACCAGGGCTGTCATTTTAGCAATTAAGTTGCTAGATCTAGCAATTTTGAATTTGAGTTTGCAATTTTATTTTTTATTTGCTATTAGCCACAAATATACATAGCTATTTTAAAAAATTTTTTTGCAACTTTTAGCAATTTTGTAAACAATCAAAGAGCTCAACTTTTATCGGATTTGATAGTTGGCATTAATACTCTGAAATCCAAAATAATACCAGGGGACATTTCAGTATACATATTGATAGATAATTTTGATCATGCCATAATGCCAAACTTATATATGGGGTTTGCTTTTGAGAAAAAATTGGAAGAGCTACAACTCAACTCTCGCGAACGGGAAATCAGATTAATGTGTGTAAATTTTATTAAAGAATTGATATTGCAACTTCGCAAAAGGTAACACGGTTGATTTAAGTTTTAATGCATATATTAATTTTTTATTTTATTTAATATAAAAATGAAAATTTTGAAATAATGGAGAAAATCAACTTATTTTCTCCTCAAAATATTTTAAACCCATGTAAAGGAAACGAACTTTTAAATGTATTAAAATATTTTGAATGTAAAAACATCGATGATGTTTTAATTCAAGTTGAGAAATTGCGTGTTGTGAAGTGGGAATCTGTTATCGATACCACTAAATTTTGGGTAGAGGTATTCAGCTACAAAGATGCTGGAAATAACAACCCATTTCACGAAATAGCTACATTTGCTATTAAATTGATATCCCTACCGTGGTCGAATGCGGAAATAGAACGCATTTTTAGCCAAATGAATTTGGTAAAAACCAAATTACGCAACAGCATGGGTATAAAAACACTCAATGCTATTTTGAACATAAGGTTAGTTTAAATAAACATTTGTAATAATAACTTTATATAAACATAAAAGAATTTTACAGATATGGATTACAAAGGCATGATAAATGCTGCTTTAATTATGTGCTGCCAAAAAATTGCTTGGCAAAAATAAGCAACAGCGCAAAATACGCTGATGAGGATGAAGAAAGTGTGCTGGAACAACTTGACAACATTTTTAATATCATTTAAAAAATAAATAATATAATTAAACAATTTAAATATATATTTTAAAATTTTATTTTTTTTTTTGGCATTTTTTTAGCAATTTTCAGAAAGTTTTTAGCAATTTTAGCAACTTTTTTTTCTAATTCTGGCAATTCTAGATCTCAAAATTCTGGCAGCACTGTATCGCACACAGGCACATAAAGGCCTACACACATAGCAAGGAAGTGTAAATGTGTATGTGTATGTGTGCGTATGCAAGTTCACATCAGCTACCCAAACGAACGAACATCAACTGCTGGGGTTCTAATAGTAGTACTACAGGCAGCAAGAATTTCGCACACAGGCACATAAATGCTTACACATATAGCGAGGAAGTGTAAATGTGTGTGTGTATGGTCATCGAGAAATAATATTCGTTATGCACGTCAACACTTTCATACCCTTTCCACAAATAATCATGAAAACGCTAACATTTTGCATGAGCATGGCAAAGCCGTTAAAGAATTCGGTATACTCTTCGCTCAGAAGGGAACCAATGGGATCGCGTCGAGAAGAAATTTCAATTTTTGTGAGCTGCTTGCTGTTTGTGCCAGCATACATATATTTTTGTGAGAAGAGAGCAGAGAGTAAAAAGCATAGGGCAGAAAGAGAAAGAGAGCAAGGGAAAGAGCGGCACACGTCAGACCTTTTTTTTGAAAATCGACCATCACCGTCGAGCGCTCGAAGCGGAATGATTTTGCCATCGGCAATTTTTTTTCTCCCGACCCTAAAAGTAAAAACCCGAGCAAATTATGAAGTTGATGGGGTTCTAATGTCAAAAAATAAGTGTGCACATTAATTTGTTCCAGTTGTCCACTCTATGTGTTGTATGGTTAGTGGGTGTATGGTTAGTGGTTCTTACGAACTTTAAATAAAAAACAGTGCTGTATAATATGCTCGAAAATGTGGCAACCTTATAAAGACCAAATTTTGCATACTAACGTGACGTCATATCGTTTATTCGTTTGACTAGTGGAAGAGTTGGGTCATTGAGAAAGAGATATGAGAGAGAGATTTCATTTGTGAGCGTAAACATGGTAGCCAGTAAGAAATAACTAGGTGATTTAAGTGGTGCTCAGGGCCTTACTACGGAAGTGTAAAAAATGCTTGTACTAGAAATTTAAGTTAATTTATTATCATGCCTATTGACTCTAAAAAGTATACACATGCTTAAGTTAATTTTTTATATTGTCTATTGTTACTTAAATTAATATACAATATAGGAGAAAATATATATGCGACGATTCTACTGAAAATATTTGTATTGTCAGAGTTGCAGAAATCTGATATGTACATACATACACATAATTTTGTATTCCCACTGGGTCTAGCTTGATGTATAAGAGTTTGTACGTAGGGAAAAAAGAAGAATAACATTGTATAATATATACATAGTATGGATGGATGTATTGTTTAGCATTCAGAATACGTGACATTATTTTTCTTTTACTCAGACATATTCCGTGCAAACTATGTGAAGTCAATTATTTTGCACCTCAGTGTTCAATATAAATATATTTTTACGTACAGATATACATGTACATATCAGTATATCAATTGAGGAAATGCCAACAATCGAAAAGTTGTGACTAAAGATTGTGAAAGTTATCTTCCAAACAATAATTGTATGGTGAACTATTTGATCCAAGATATAAGATAGGAACAAAATTCTTAAGCCAAATGTACTATCTCGTAGCGTACAGCTAGCAATTAATACAGCCGAAAGGCTGTAGCAACAAAAATATAAGACGGAAACATATACATAATAACATAACCATATCAGCAACAAAGTTAAATAAAGAACCAACGTAAGCATGCAGCATCAACCACCCAAATTTTAGCCCACATTTAGAAAATCAATATTAATTCTAGTCAAACTAATTTCTGTATGGACATTTTGATATGACATTTTGGATCTGTCAGTATAATTTTGACTACTTAACAAATCGGCCCGTCTACGTTTTTTCAACATTTGATTGTGGAATTAACTACAAAACTCAAACGCAATTCAACGTTTAAGTTATATAATTGCTTATAGCAATTTTCCTGTTCTGTTTGAAATGGTAAAAGGTTACACTGGGACACTCACAATGCGACTAGTTCGAAGTAAATTACGCAAACGCGACGAATCCCGTAGTGAATTCACAAATAGTGAAGTCAAAGAGGATCACGACAATGGAGATTATCAGAATCCAAACAATTATGATAATTTTGAAACACAGTCTAATAAAACTTGTGACACTTTTATTAAAGACAACCAACATGTAACGTTCCTACGAACTAGTGGCGTTACTGCTGAAGTTGTTGATCACGGAAATGTGAGAGATAATCCGGAGTGGACGTTTCCTCCAAAAGCACCAGCACCTCATATCTATCATATAAATCAGGTATGTTTTACAAAAAAATATGTACATATACATACATATTTGTTCATTACACCTTCATATACATATGTATGTATTTTTACTCCTTTAACTCCTTGAAAACAGAGTGTAATGTTTTTTTTTTTTTTTAATTGTGTACGATAGGAAAAAGTATATACATACATACATATATATTTGTCTGTCTATATGAAAGCGTCGATCCCAGACGCTACATACATAGATGAACTATAGACTTGTTATAGGTAGTATTCAATAGCCCGCCCCCGTGTAGATCGTGATTTTATATGTGAGACACATTCAAAATGTGTTTATATGGACATTTCTCCAGAAATGTAAACTATTTGTAGCGTTCGACACTTTGACTTCCTTTGTAATTATCTTCAAAATGCATAAATTTTAGTGCAAATCAAGAACTATAAAATTAACAATTTGTCAAAATAAAGAAGTATTTTCATACTCTCAACACCAAAAATTTATTGAAAAAAGTTTATTTAAATCATTTAACTATCACGGAATAATCAAATATTAAATGGAGACTTTTGAATATCATGGATATTATGGGGGCCAAAATATATGGACCGTTTACGAATCAACGAACCTTGTTCATGGGGACAGAAATTTTACGAATTTGTAAGAATTTCGTCTCTATTTTGAAGATATGATAGTGAGGGCTACCTGTACTACGTTAAAAGTTTGGAAGGATGATGTGTTTTATACATACATCAATATGTTCTGGTGTGTGATCCCAGAGATTCAGCGCGATACCAAAAATGAGATCTGGATTTGAAGCCTGGCAATGTAGGGGAATGTGTTGTTTTAATCGAAATTTCTGCTTAAACAAAAAATATGTATAACTGCGGATATTTAATATTAAAATTCAGATCATACGAGGTTCGGGGTATCTCCTGGTCGGGTACCCTCGACTAGAGCTTTATTACATGCTTGTATATTAATAAGTTTATTTTATTATAATTACAGGACATGTTGGTAGCTACCGAAAAAATAGGCTTCAGAGGATTCCGCAAACAATTCAGTGGTCGGTTTAAGCGTTTAGTTACCCGAAAGCTTGAACCTGCACCAGTGATACCTCCAGAATTAAAACCGCAACTAAAAACAATATATGTATATTAAAAGATGTGTATAAATAATATACATGCATATGTATTTAAAGTAGTTGAGCTGGTGACAGCCGAAAAATGAATTGTTTAAATTGTAATTCTATAGAATGATGAATGGTTGCTTCTGGAGCTAAAATAAATACATTTTTACTTACGCGACTATTCGAATAGTATAGTTTTCTTCAAGAAAAATATTGATCATCCTACATTCAAATATGAAATTATTACGGAACGAAATTATCTATAAATACATGTAATTGCCATGAATAATGATTGGTTAAAGTTTTATGGCTGGTGCTGTAAGTAGTGAATGGCTTGGCTTGGGGTGCAGTTGGGCTATGCTTTGGAAGATTTTAACTTAATTTTTAGATGGACGACTCTTTCAAAACCTATTGTGCCTATTTGTCGAATTGCAACTCTCAAGTATTTGCGATTTTCAAATTTGGAGCGAGGGAATGGCATTTAAAATCTGGAATGAAAAATCTTCATATCTATTATATGTATGTATGTATCTAAATACCTAAATTTGAACTCACTAGCTCAAACGATATATGTATAAGCTGAGCTTAAAAAACAATGAAGCACTAACCATACAACACATGCAGAAGTTTAGTGTTTTCGTGTTTATTTTGGAAAGGTTATGAAAGCGCTGATGTGCATAAGCTATACTCATTCGCGATTAGTATGCACACACACATGTATATGAGCATTTATGTGATTTTCCATGAGCATGGCACCCCTGTTTAAGAGTCCGGCACATTCTTATTAAGAAGGGAAGATGGGATCGACTAGCGAACAAATTTCAATTTTTGTTTTCTGCTGGCTTTTGCGTGCATAGAGAGAGAGAGAGAGAGAGAGAGAGAGAGAGAGAGAGAGAGAGAGAGATGTATAAGCATTTATGTGACTGTGTGCGAAACTATTGCTGCCTTTACAATTGTAGGGCCCAACATCTGCAGTTTGTTGTTCTTCTGGACGAGGCCTTAGAATTGTGGGAACGGTCTTAAATTTGTTCGACCTTGTAGACTGTCAAATCTACTTCCCGCATGCATATGGCACATACTATGTTTATATGCATATGTCGCATTATAAACGAATTTTGACCACAGTACGTGTCCGTCACATTATGAGCATACTTTGTCCACTGTGCTTGTAAGACGCAACTGCGTAATACGTTTGGTATATTCTGAAATCATTCTTAGAATTTGACAACAGCGCAGAATATGACTGGCGCCAAAATACCGTAAAAGGAGGCGACACTAATTGAAGGAAAAGGCCACTATGGAAGTTCAACGCATGGATCAAGAGACTGATCGACTGTGAAGTGTTTCAAATGCGACGAGCTTGGGCACTTCGCATCCGCTTGTCCAAAAGGAAGGTCACGATTCAACGACCGAGTAATTGAGAAGCGTGTAGACATCTGTACAGTTGCTCTCCGTCAGAAACAATAAGTAGTTCAACCGGTCAGTCCGTTCCTTTTCCTTTGGCTCTTGAGCTGAATATTCCATGGTTTTTTTAGTGGTAAAAGAATTAATAACATTGTTAAGTTAAATTGCATAAGTAATGATTCTATATACAATACTCAACAGTTGTTATGAGAAATAAATATTGATCAATACTATTATGAAGTTTTGTTACATGCTATTATGGACAAGTATTTGAAACATGATATACTAATTAGTCACAGTTTTAGCGTTACCATGTACGCTGACAAATTTCAAATTTAAACAAGTAAGAACGTTGCGCAACTAACTGCGAAATACTCTGTTCCCATAGATGCATTTTATTTATTTAATAAACATTTAATTAAAGAAATATTTCGGCAATTAGCAAACATGGCAAGCAACAAACGTTTTTCCTATACATACATACAGATTTATACATGTACACACTATACGAGTATACATTCAATTTTCTATGTATGTGTCGGATCGATATTCTTATTTGTATTTCTTTATTAATTTGTACCACCGATAATCTTATTTTCTAATAATTCTTGTATCAACCCTTATATAATGTATCATCTCTGATGTAATGTAACATCTCTAGTGAAGAAAATGAAAGAGAACTAAAATATTGTTTTACCGTTATCGATTTCTATCCCTTTCCCTCATGAGAGCCCAACAGGTCTTTCTGTTCTGCGTAGTCTCGGCCGACAATGCAATAGAGTGAGATAACAATAACTTATAGAAAATTGTATTAGTATTGAGCGTGAGATGTGTCCACTTTGAAGAAGAGAAGTGACGGGCATAAAAAGTGCATTAATATTGAGAATTCAACGGAAGAAGGTTGCATTATGTCCGGTCCGAGAAAACGCAAGGCACGCGCCGGTGATGAAATAATGATTGAACCGGACGAGAACGAAACTCCGACATCAAAAGTGGGATCTCCTCCACACCAATCAACAGGAGAAGATCCTTTTACTGCACTGCTGGAAATCCAACATCGGCATTTCATGAGGCTATAAATGCGTTCAAAGAAGCGCAATCAACGTCGGGCAAACGACAAAATATTATGTTGCCAAAATTTAAGCCGGATTCCACTGATGATAATGCAGCCGCTTGGTGTTTCCACGGTAGACCTCATCTTGACGGAAAATCCCTTAGATGGCAGCGCTTTACTCATTGCTCTCAGTAAAGCACTTGAAGGTGACGCTTCGAGCTGGCTGTCACAAATCTGTTTTCACGGCATGACATGGAGCGACTTCAAGGAATTGTTCTTACAACAATTCCAAGGAAACGAAACGCCAGCAGCTACGGTTTTTAATTTATTAAGTTGCAAACCAAATAAAGGCGAATCGATCTTCTCTACTCAAGCCGATTAATAACCAAGCTCATGGCAAATTGGAAATCTCTAACGCATGCCGCTCTGGTCGATAGCAGACTACAACGCAAAGTTTATACTGCCAACATTAAAACACGCAATGAGCTACAAAACGAGCTGAAATCTTTTGATTTTATCAAAAAGAAAGATCGTTCAGCTGAAGAAAACTCAACCACTAAAGAACAGCGATTGCATACACCCGTCAAATGCCACTTCTGTGGAAAATTGGGACACAAATTTGCTGACTGTCGATCAAAAAGAAACAACGCCAATCTTCAGCAGGGATCTAATTCAAATTATTGCCATTCATCGGATGCGAAGAGTAAAGTAATTACATGCTACAAGTGTGGAACTCCTGGACATATTGCATCGGCCTGTACTAGACGACAGGAATCTACTCATCCAAGTAAAGCAGGCGAGAAACGGGTAAACTTGTGTCAATTGGCAGATCCAATCGGTAATTTGGTATAACCTGGTGAGCCATACCCATTCTTTTTTTTATTCTGGATCTCACTTGTAAAGGAATTTGTGGCTCAGTGACTTTCTGGCACACGAATCAATAATGCTGTCACCTTAAGAGGATCGAAGTGCAATAAACAGCACTTTACAAATTTTGTCAAATGTAATTATTAATGAATATTGTGTGATACAGATAAAATGCGTTTTGAAAATCTTAAGCGAGTTTTCAGAAGCATTCATATGTCGATGGGTTCCCAAGAGAACAGGTTAGTACAGGTGAGAGGGAAATTCATTTGATTGATTCTTATAAGACTGTGCATCGCCATATCGTCTTAACATTGCGGCGAAAAAAATAGAGGAAAGAAATTAACATAAAAATATGATTTGACAAAAGTGGGTATTTACAATTGAAAGTGCCGTTATGAAAAATATGGAGAGGCAATACTGTATTGCATCAATAGAAATGTGTATTTGGCTGCCGTTTTATACAAAAACAAACTCAAGGTTGCTCTCATATGAATAGTTAAAGTTTTCGTCTCAATTAGCACATCTAAGGCGAATGACGAACAAAAAGCAATTAGCTGATGAAATGAAACGGCAAGCATAAGCATACGCATAGACACACGCAAGGCATACACAACTGCAATGTAGATTGAGAATATTCCTGAAATTTCTGTTAGTGTGTGTGTGTTTGTGTGTGCTCATTTGCTTATTTATCTTATTTAATCTTATTTATTTAAGCTGTTATTCTTGCAAAAAGTGTGAGAGTGAGTATGAGTTGGCTTTAATACAATTTATTTATTTATTTGACTTGCATTTCGATTAAAAAAAAAAACAAAAATAAAAATAAACAATAAATAAATAAAATAAAATAAAATGCGATACACAAATGATAAGAAATGATCCGACAAGAATAAATCTAAATTGAACACATTCAAAATTGGCGATCATGTCTTGCTTGGGAATGAGGAAGAGCACCAAACAGAATTAGATCAAAGATTTAAAGGCCCATTCCTGGTGACAGAGGTATAAATGAAGATCAAGACACCTAGAAACTCTTAGTAAACGGGTGAATTTATAAGTATCCGCATGAAGCCTTGAGAAGCATGCCAGAAGAAGAGATTCCTGAAGATATGAAAGTGAAGACGTTGAAAGAGACGTCATGAGATAGTTGGCGGATTCCAACTAAGACGTTGAAAGAGACGTCATGAGATAGTTGGTGGATTCCAACTAGGACGCTGAGAGAGTTGGTGGATTCCAACTAAGACGTTGAAAGAGACGTCATAGACGAATTTTAGTAACATTGATGGACTTCAATGTAAGGATCCATACGTTCGGCTTCGACAGCGCCGTAGTGTACGGTTGCCAGTGCTAGTAGGTACACGAGTTAATGTGTTGACTTGCGAGATGTCTGGTGGCTATCACTATGGTAGAATCCGTCATGTTGAACGTATTGGATGTAACTTGGGAATCTTCTGTCTAATGGATGCTGAAAGGTTGTTGATTATTTTCTGTCACCAGTGAGATCAGATTGAAAAGAAATTGTACTTGAATTGACCTATGAATTTTGATCTACTTATTGACCCTGTTCTTTTCAGAATTAAGCTTGACATGATCTGCTGAAAAAAAAGACAACAATAAAAATTTGTAACACACGAGGACGTGTGAGGGTCAGGATGGCCGTGTCGGAACGATATTATTTGTATTTCTTTATTAATTTGTACCACCAATAATCTTATTTTCTAATAATTCTTATATCAACCCTGATATAATGTATCATCTCTGATGTAATGTAACATCTCTAAGAAAATGAAAGAGAACCAAAATATTGTTTTACCGTTATCGATTTCTATCCCTTTCCCTCATGCGGCCCAACAGATCTTTCTGTTCTGCGTAGTCTCGGCCGACAATGCAATAGAGTGAGATAACAATAACTTATAGAAAATTGTATTAGTATTGAGCGTGAGATGTGTCCACTTTGAAGAAAAGAAATGACGCGCATAAAAGCGCATTAATATTGAGAATTCAAAGGAAGAAGGTTGCATTATGTCCGGCTCGAGAAAACGCAAGGCACGCGCCGGTGATGAAATAATGATTGAACCGGACGAGAACGAAACTCCGACATATGTATGCATACAAAAGTTTGTATGCCAGAACATTCTAAGAATTATGACTGCATTTTTGTCTATATCTATATATATATATATCTATAACTATATATATATATCTATATCTTTTTCTATATCTATATCTATATCTATATATATGTATATCTATATCTATATATTTATTATATATATAAAACAACGTCGGTTTGTTACAGGACTTATAACGTGAGATCTGTTAGACCAATTTTCATGGTTTTTGATTTGTTGGATTTGTCTCCGCCCCGAGTAGCAGAATATATCTTAAAAATAGTGAAAAATTGATGAATACTTACAAAATGCGTTATTTTCCTAATTGTACTCTGCTCAGCAGTGTCGATAGGGTTCAAATTATAGCACAATTTGAAAAATCACTATATATACAGGTCTGCTTTGCCACGCCCCCAATGGGCGTAGACATATAACTTTATGATCGATCTTCTTAGAATCATAACATTAACTCATATGTCAAATTTCAGCGTTCTAGCTCTAACGGTGTAGAAGATACGTTTTCCCGATTTGCCACGCCCCCAATGGGCGTAGATATAGCCGCCATAACTTTTTGAACTTGGGTTGTCACCCCGAGTATACATTCAAAATTGCAACTCTCTAGCTCATCATCTAGTATGATTACTTGCCTATGGGCGGAAGAGTTTTCCGATTTGCGCCCCTAGTGGGCGGATCGGGAAAATTTTTACACTTTATAATTCGGGAGCATATATGAGTATATGTTTAAAATTTCAAGTCTCTAGCTCTAATAGAGCCGAAAAATATTGCGCTCAAACGGACAGACGGACGGACGGACAGACGGACAGCAAGACGGACATTGCACAAACCCAATATACCCTTTTTCTCTTTTTAAGGGAACAGAGTATAAAAAACTGGATTCAACTCTAAGGGTACATGGTACGTGGTCGTTTTTACAGGCATTTGATTTCGAAATAGAGTATAGAGAGTATAGAGACTGAGGGAATAACACAAATAATAAGTTATCAGAAAATCTGGACAAAAATCTGCGAAAAGGAATATGTCATCGCCCATATAGATGCCTTCCACTAACTTGTTTATTTTATCACACACTAAATATAGATTATGAAAGCTGTATTAAGGCTGTGATATCAGCCGTGACCTTATTTGGTTCACCCACTCGAATTATAACAGATCTAGTATGTATTTTCGCAAGTAAAAGTATTCACGAATTTTGCTCCTTTAAAAATTAATAAGAAAGCTCTAGTCAAGACGGCTCGACTACAAGATACCCCGAACCCTCCAAAAAAAAATGATACTCTTCTTCTTTACGCACTTGTAAGCGCGTACTCTGCTAACTACGCAGTTGCTGCCGTGGCTTTGGGGTGGGTTGGGCTGAACTTTGGACGCTTATAATTTCATTTCCAGATGGACGATCTTCATGAAATTTTCAGAACATATTAAGAGCCTATTAAGAGTCTATTTGCCAAATTGTCTCTAGTATTTGAAATGCGTTTTTTCCATGTTGAAGGCGAAAGGGGCGTGGCATCTGAAATCTGAAAATTACATATTCTGCGTATCCATAATATCTATCTAAATAACAAATTTGAAATCTCTAGCTAAAACGGTGTGTAGAAGTTATGTCCAAAACACCTTAAAAATGTAAACGAATTTTCGTTTTTTATCGATAATTTGGAAATGGGATGAGTTATCGAAAAAACAAAATAAACTCGTACTGCGTAACTAACATACGAGTAGTTTCTGAAATCTCGACGTTCAAACGGACGGACGGACGGAGGGGCGGACGGACGGACCGACGGACAGGGCTCAATCAATTTATTTTTTTATTCTGATCAAGAATATATATACTTTATGAGGTCTGCGACGTCTCCTTCTGCCTGGTACATTTTTACAAAACCATTATACCCTGAATTCTCATTTTCAATGGGTTCAGGGTATACAAAATAATCTGCATTTAATTGCTACTACTGAGTACATGAAAGGTATGCTGAATGCTGTCGAAACCAGTCAGAGATCATTGTAGAATGCGTTGGCTGAAGAGCAGATAGCTATGAATTGCACGTTTATCGTGTGACTAAGTTTAGCCCCTTTTTATAGTAGTTGAAAGTTCTACCCATTACCGAGCAATATTGAGTTTTGAGAAAAAAATAGAGACAGTATGCAAACAAATATGACAAGCTCCGAGGGAGTTAATGAGGCAAAAGACCCGCACCATAACAGATGTGTTATGGCGGGGGGTCAAGATGAGAGACTGCACCATAACTAGAGTGATATGGGAGTCTAGTGAAAACTGCACCGTAACAAGAGAGTTATGGCGGGAGTCGAATGTAGATCGCATCATAACAAAAAAGAAATGTTATGTCGGGAATCGATGTGGCACTGTTTTAAGGAAAATATGCTATCTGAAGTAATGCAAGTCGTATAAGAGATAGATATTTATTAAAATCTTTAACATTTAATTGAAGGTATATTATTCTCATGAAGGTTTATAGGCAATACCAAATAATCAGATACTCGATGAGTTATGTAAAGACAGAGACAGCACAATGGAAGATGCGTCCATTCTAAATAAGTAAACTGAAGACCGCACCGTAGCAGACGGGGGTCGCATGTGTAAAAGGAACTACACATATGAAAAGTAAAGTTATGTGTTAAAGGAACTACACATATGGAAAGTTAACATATGTGTTAAAGGAACTAAACATATGAAAAGTTAGAGTATGTGCACTAACCATACAACACATAGACTGGACAACTAGAACAAACTTTTTCCCGCACAAAAATATGAGCGAATTGCCTCACAACTTCGTACTTGCTCGGTTTGGGCAATTCGAGCTCGGGCAGTCAAAATATGAAACGACAAATTCATTGCGCTGCCAGCGGTCGACCGGGATGGTCATAGTTTCATATGAGCATTTTCTTTTCGCTATTTTACTTTACTCTCTCTCTCTCTCTTTTTTCTCTCTCTCTCACTCACTGCGAACACAAGCCAGTTGCCCACAAAAATTGAAATTTGTTCGCGAGTGGCGATTCGCGACGATCCCGTCTGCCATTCTTAGTAAGAGTATGCCGAACTCTTAAACGGCTTCGCCATTCTCGTGCAAAATTTTAGTGTTTTCTTAATAATTTTTGGGAAGGGTATGAAAGCGCTGATGTGCAAAACATTACTTTTTCGCGATGAGCATGCACACACACATTTACTGCATCTTGCTACATGTATGAGCAGTTATGTGACTGTGTGCGCAACTTTTGCAGGGACCAACATTTGCAGTTTGTTATTCTTGTGGACCTCGGCCTTAGAATTGTGCGAACGGTCTTAGATTTGTTCGGCCTTGTAGACTGTCAAATCTACTTGCCCCATGGCAAGTATGCATATAAACATATGGCATGTACATATGTTTATATGCATACATATGCATTTCTTTTTATACTTTGTTCCCAAAGGAAAAAAGTATATTGGTTTTGTGCAATGTCCGTCTTGCTGTCCGTCCGTCTGTCCGTCTGTCCGTATGAACGCAATATTTTTCGGCGCTATTAGAGCTAGAGACTTGAAATTTTAAACATGTACTCATATATGCTCCCGAATTATAAAGTGTAAAAATTTTCCCGATCCGCCCACTAGGGGCGTGGCAAATCGGAAAACTCTTCCGCCCATAGTTAAGTTATCATACTAGATGATGAGCTAGAGAGTTGCAATTTGAAATGTATACTCGGGGTGACAGCTCAAGTTCAAAAAGCTATGGCGGATATATCTACGCCCATTGGGGGCGTGGCAAATCGGGAAATACGTATCTTCTACACCGTTAAAGCTAGAACGCTGAAATTTTGCATGTGAGTTAATGTTATGATTCTAAGAAGATCGATCAAAAAGTTATATGTCTACGCCCATTGGGGGCGTGGCAAATCGGACCTAAATATATAGTGATTTTTCAAATTGTGCTATATTTTGAACACTATTGACACTAGAGACTTGAAATTTTGCATGTATACTCGGGTTGCCAACCCAAGACTAATAAGCTATGGTAGATATAAATACGCCCACAGGGGGCGTGGCAAACCGCAAAAGTTTATATCTCCTACAGTTTTAGAGCTGAAAATTGGATGGTTGAGTTACTAATGTTCTCCTCTATCGATGCCCCAAAAATAATTTTTCAGCCTCTTTGGGGGCGTGGCATATCGAAAATACCCTGTAATTTTCGCATTTTTGGAATGTAAGCAACCAAATTTTGCAGTCATGTTAGCCTCGGCCTTTTCTAAGAACTGGCCAAAAAATATGCGTCTACGCCCACTGGGGGCGTGGCAAATCGGCAAAGAAGTTTGTTGTGGCCAACTGCATAATTCATGCATATAATAGCTTAGTAGCAATTGCTAAGATGGCAAAAAGCATTTTAACATAAATATAATAATATTAATAAATTTTAAAAAATAAAATTGATAAGTTTTTGATTAATAAATAAAAAGTTTCCAGCGGGATTCGAACCTAGGTCTTTTGAAAACAACATGTAATCGTTAGCTAAACCTAAATCAATTCACAGCTGATCAGCTGACCAGCTGATCAGCAGCTTGTGACGAAACAAAACAATACAATCGCAATTCTTGCAATATGTATAACCTTTTCGATGTGTATACACTTACAAACATCTGAGTACACATAAATACATACATATGTATATGCATGCATAGAAAAACTGCTTGCCACACAGCGTGGCAAATTGGAAAAATTGTTTTAGTTTTTGCTTAAATGCAAAATTCATATGCGTATGTTTATAAATTATCATCAATTGGCAGCAAGCATTTTATAATAAATATACAAATATAAAAAAAATAAAAAATAAATAATTTTTGAAAAAAGTTTTCTGCGGGATTCGAACCCACGCACCTAAGTATAGCTTGCATAGTGCTTACCACCAGCGCCACTGCCCTGAAGTGAACTTCGTTAACTAAAACCAAATAAGACATTGCTAGAGCGCTTTTTGACAAAACTAAAGTAACGATCGAAAAATTCCCAATTCAGTCACAATTCTTAGAATATTCTGGCATGCAAACTTTTGTATGTATACTTAGAAAATTGTGTATACTCGTATAGTGTGTACATGTGTAAATCTGTATGTATGTGTAGGAAAAACGTTTGTTGCTTGCCAGTACGTTTTCTAATGCCGAAATATTTCGTTAATTAAATGTTATTAAATAAATAAGATGCACCTATGGGAACAAAGTATATCGCAGTTAGTGGCGCCTAACTGCAACGTTCTTTTCCCAAAACATTTTTGAACGGGCTATAACGATATAAGTGGATCTGGAAATTAATATGTATTGACAATGTCAGAATACACCACTGTACTCATTATTGCCAAAATGAATGCTTCAAGTCGTAGAGGCTCATTTGACAGTCACTCTACAATTCAAACCATACAAAATAGACAAACTACTGAATCGCGCAAGGTAGCAAGAGAACAAACTACAATGTGGTCCCTACAATTACTACAAGCAACGAAAGTTGCGCACATAGTCACATAACTGCTCATACATGTAGCAAGACGCAGTAAATGTGTGTGTGCATGCTCATCGCGAAAAGTAATGTTTTGCACATCAGCGCTTTCATACCCTTCCCAAAAATTATTAAGAAAGCACTAAAATTTTGCACGAATGAAAATATGACCATGCCCGTTGAGCGCTTGCAGCGCCGGATCATATTTTGACTGCCCGAGCCTGAATAGACCAAACCGAACAAATACGAAGTTGAGTGGTCCCTTGGCTCATTTTCTGGTCGTGAAAAATGTTTGTTCTAGTTGTCCAGTCTATGTGTTGTATGGTTAGTGGCAATATTAAAGCGATGATATTGATTTACTTGACAAATTTTATAAACAACCTTTAACAATTAAAAAAGGATGAAAAAAGGCCAATACAATATAAAAAAGGCATTTTTTCCGGACAGGGACTGTTTCTAAATTTTTGCGGCAGTTGTAATTTCAAAAAGGACAGATCTGTCCGGAAAAAGGCCAAGTTGGCAACACTGGTGTGCATGCTCATCGCGAAAAAGTAATGCTTATGCACATCAGCGCTTCCATACCCTTCCCAAAAATCTTTCAAAAACACTAAAATTTTGCATGAGCATGGCAAAGCCGTTTAAAGAGTTCGGCATACTCTTACTAAGAATGGCAGACGGGATCGTCGCGAATCGCCACTCGCGAACAAATTTCAATTTTTGTGGGCAACTGGCTTGTGCTCGCATAGAGTGAGATAGAGAGAGAAAAAAGAGATAGGGAGAGTAAAGTAAAATAGCGCATAGAAATGCTCATATGAAAATATGACCATCCTGGTCGACCGCTGGCAGCGCAATGACTTTGTCGTTCATATTTTGACTGCCCGAGCTCGAATTGCCAAAACCGAACAAATACGAAGTTGTGCGCAATTCGCTCATATTTTTGTGCGTGAAAAAAGTTTGTTCTAGTTGTCCAGTTTATGTGTTGTATGGTGTAGTGATATGACTAAACCGACTCAGCTCGTCACCCCTGATCCTGAGTATATGTCCTTTTAAATAATAAAACCAAATTTAATTGCACATAAAATATTAATTCAGATTAATATTTATTCATCTGCTAGGGTATTTTGTTTTCGCCTTTCAATATGAACCCATAGTCGGAACTCTTTGTGTCTATTTTATTAACAGGTCTCTTAAAAATTGAAAAAAGTATATTTAAAGATCTCTCAGTGTTCAGTTTCAAGATACCCTGTACAAAAACTTATATTCATCAATTATAACAAGGACAACACGATTTATTTGTTTAATTGATAAAGCTCTCGTTAATAATGTTAAACAATTAAAAAATAAATTATAAATGCAATACCAATTCAATATGTGACTTTTAATACCAACATTTTTTTTATTTTCTTAAGAAGTATTTCATAGTCGATAACAGAGCTCACAAAAAATCTGTACTTTCTCCCATAGTATTGTAAGCATTATATCAAACATATGTATGTACATACCATACATAGATATTACATAGAAGCACTTTACACAGTGTATAACAATGACGATTTTGTCACCAATTATTTTATGGTTTGGTTTGTTTTTCTTGTTGAAATGCATTCAATAAAGTGCAACGTTATTGACTACTTAGATCCGTTGTTTATATCGCATTTTATTGAAGGGCAATCAATTCCTAAAATTGTAAACAGTCAAAGTAGCCGTCGAATCCTCGCGATTAACGATAATGAGGGCGAATTTGAAGACAAGTTACAAGGAGTGCAAGCGAATACTGGCACATTCGATGGAGTGCACGAAGCATCAAACACCTTTCCACAGTTAAGGAAAACAGTTTCGGTTGTTCCACTTATACCTGTGAATGATCCTAATATGTATGAGTTTAATGTAAACGCTGGCTCAACAACTTTAAAATCAATATATAGTAATATCCCACACTTACATATTCATCACCATTATTTAAATTTAAAGCGATATACAGACACATTTAATACACATCAGTTGTACTCTGGAGAGTTACCGCTAAACTCAATGCATCAGCCTGTAACTAAATTGATCCCTAACAGCGATGTGCCATTGTTGAATAATAAGAACTTAGAGCATATTAGAAGTGTAGTAAATATACCTAAAAAAATTGACAAAGAGGCTACATTAATAGAGCCATTAGTAAATGAGTTTCATATATTAAGTACCAGTCAAGGCAATCTTAGCGATAATCTTACTTCCGAAGTAAGCCCGTTAGATAACGAATACAGTGCATATAGTGTACCACTAAATTAAATCAATTAAATAAAATAAAATAAATAAAATTAAAAACTTGTCAACTGCATTTTTGTATACATATTAATATTATATATATATACATATATATATATATATATATATATATATATAGATAAATATTATATATATATATAGATATATACATATATATATATATATATATATATATATATATATATATATATATATATATATATATATATATATATATATATATATATATACATATATGTCGGAATTGAATTCATTTGGTCCATAATAGCGTACTTAGCGAAGCGAGTTTCGGTGCTTATGCTTCCACGTAATTTCTAAACTGCCTCTCAATGCTAGTGTTATTCTTCTGCATAGCTCCGAACCACACTCGACGACAGCGTTGTAGCGCTGTCGTCTCGCTAAAACGGTACTTCTTAAAGCGACAAAATGCAAAGAACCAATCAGAGCGCAATTAGCGACTGATGCAACATTATTGATATGATGAAATTAGGAATTCTGGTGAACACCAGAATTCCCATATACATCAACACACACCACACAGCACACACGTGCAGTACGCAGCAACAATCACATACAGTGCGCTCCGACATATATATATTGGTCATTTTATTTATGTATATAGTTACAATAAATAAAATGACTGAGTTGGAGTTATTTTCGATAATAAATTTTATTTCTGTAAGTCTGAGATTTATACGCAGACTCATGAATGAATTCAACCTATAAATCTAGTGTATCCATTGCTGCGTTTGTAACAGCTACTAATAATAAAACCATTAGACAATAGAACAAACGAATTTACATCATTGTTCTCGAAAACTTTGTATTTGTTCCTACTTTTTAGCGAAAATGTGTGGTAACATAATCATTTCGCCTCCAGCGTTCGGCTGCAATGGTCGAAATTTTTGTAAGAACGCTAAACATGTTCCACTTTTCCCCTTGTTCTCTCTCTCTCTCTTTCTCTCTTTGTCTCTCTCTAGGTAGGTAATTTGTTAATTATTTCTTTTAGTAATTTGTAAGATCGCGCAAAAAGTGCAAATATAGTAGTTATTATTAGTTATTTAGTGTTGAATTCAGGATAAGTAACTCAGGCGTGTGAAAATGGCAAATTATCCGTGACAATAATCTCTAGAATTGACTTCGCCATCTTAGCATGTTTGAAGCTACCCGAAGCTAAGATATGCACATTTAAAAATGCATTAGTATTGTGCTGCTGTTTATACTCTGTTCCCAAAGGGAAAAAGAGTATATTGGGTTTCTGCAATGTCCGTTTTGCTGTCCGTCTGTCCGTATGAACGCAATATTTTTCGGCGCAATTAGAGCTAGGGACTTGAAATTTTAAACATATACTCATATATGCTCCCGAATTATAAAGTGTAGGGGCGTGGCAAATCGGAAAACTCTTCCGCCCATAGGCAAGTTATCATACTAGATGATGAGCTAGAGAGTGACAACCCCAGTTCAAAAAGCTATGGCGGATATATCTACGCCCATTGGGGGGCGTGGCAAATCGGGAAAAAACGTATCTTCTACAACCGTTAAAGCTAGAACGCTGAAGTTTTGCATGTGAGTTAATGTTATGATTCTAAGATCGATCAAAATGTTATATATCTACGCCCATTAAGGACGTGGCAAATCGGACCTGAGTATATAGTGATTTTTCAAATTGTGCTATATTTTGAGCACTATTGACACTAGAGACTTGAAATTTTGAATGTATACTCGGGTTGACAACCCAAGATCAATAACCTATGGTGGATATATCTACGCCCACAGGGGGCGTGGCAAACCGCAAAAGTTTATATCTCCTACAGTTTAGAGCTAGCAGCTTGAAAATTGGATGGTTTGAGTTACTAATGTCCTCCTCTATCGATGTGCTAAAAATAATTTTTCAGCCTCTTTGAGGCGCGTGTCATATCGAAAATACCCTGTAATTTTCGCATTTTTTGGAATGTAAGCAACCCAAATTTTGCAGGCATGTTAGCCTCGGCCCTTTCTAAGAACTGGCAAAAAATTATGCGTTTACGCCCACTGGGGGCGTGGCAAATCGGCAAAGAAGTTTGTTGTGGCCAACTGCATAATTCATGCATATAATAGCTTAGTAGCAATTGCTAAGATGGCAAAAAGCATTTTAACATAAATATAAAAATTTAATGAATTTAAAAAATAAAATTTATAAGTTTTCGATTAATAAACAAAAAGTTTCCAGCGGGATTCGAACCCAGGTCTTTTGAAAATATCATGTAATCGTTAGCTAAAACAAAATAAATTCACAGCTGATCAGCTGACCAGCTGAATATACAATCATAAAAAAATTTTAAAAAAATAATTTTTGAAAAAAAGTTTTCTGCGGGACTCGAACCCACGCACCTAGGTATAGCTCGCATCGCGCTTACCACCAGCGCCACTGCCCTGAAGTGAACTTCGTTAACTAAAACCAAATAAGACATGCTAGAGCGCCTTCTGACAAAACTAAAGTAACGATCGAAAAATTCACATTCAGTCACAATTCTTAGAATATTCTGGCATGCAAACTCTTGTATGCATACATAGAAAATTGTGTGTATACTCGTATAGTGTGTACATGTAATCTGTATGTATGTATAAGGAAAAACGTTTGTTGCTTGCCATGTACGTTTTCTAATTGCCGAAATATTTCGTTAATTAAATGTTATTAAATAAATAAGATGAACCTATGGGAACAAAGTATATCGCAGTTAGTTGCGCCTAACTGCAACGTTCTTACTTGTTTTTTTTTTTTACACATTTGTGGTGTGTAGGGGAAATGTGGATCGGAATCCAAAATCTGACAGAAACCGAAATTGTAATAAATAATAGTATCAATATATAATAAATTAGTATCTATATATTGCAGAAGACTTGGAGACTCTAACTCTAAAGATGAATTAGATATAATTTTATAAATAATTCCCGATAAATTGTTTTTACCGACAGACAGACGGACAGACCGACATGGCTATATCAACTTTTCTCGTCACCCTCATAAAGAATATACATATATACTTTACGGGCTCTGCCACGCCTCCTTCTTACGTAAGCAACAAATGTTTTTCCAATACACACTACGAGTATACACATTGCGTGCGAATTGCGATTGAATTGTGAGTTTTGTAGCAGTGAAAAAAAAAAAAGTTTTTTTTTTTAATTCATTAATATTTTAACAACATACGAGTATTCATGTGAATTTCAGCTCTGTACTATTCGAAAACTACTACAGAGCTGAAATTCCACGTGAATACTCGTATGTTAGTTATATATATAAGTTAGTTATATTTACATATATGTATTCGTTTTGTGTAACATTTCGTTTGGAAATTTAAAATGAAAAAAAAATTATTACTTTGTTTGATGTTTGAAAAGGACAAATCTTATTTCATTTAACAGTAGTGAAGTGTGTCCGTGTTTTTAGACTCTGTTCCCTAAAAGGAAAAAGAGTCTATTGGGGTTGTGCAATGTCCGTCCGTCTGTTTGTCCGTCTGTCTGTCCGCCCGTCTGTCCGTATGAGACTTGAAATTTTGAACATATACTCATATATGTTCCCGAATTATAAAGTGTAAAAATTTTCCCGATCCGCCCACTATAATAGTCTAAATGCGACTGACATTGCATTTCTTCATCTCATGCATTGATCTATACTTCTCTTAAATACTTAAGCAGTAGAGCTGTTAAATTATCGATGGCACTATCGATCTATCGAATATTATTTATTCTCTATTGCGACGCTATCGATGGTTTTTGTGTACTATCGATAGTGGTAATATCACTTCACATCACTTGTTTTGGCGCTATTTCGCAGGTCAAGAGCAAATTTAGGTAAGGTAATACAATTATATTTAATAGGCAATAAAGTATAAGTCAGAGCGAATGTTCACCAAAACTGGACAAATTATAACGAGCCGACGAGCTGCCTTTAAACCCAAGCATGTGGACATGCTCCTCTTTCTTCATCACAATTCTTGACCAAATTAAATTTTAACTTAATTCTAACTTTTTATGTTTGTAATAGAAACCATCGAAACTATTGAATTTGCAACCATCGATAGTTTAACAGCTCTATTAAGCAGGACGCCGTCGCCTCATTCGTACGGTATTTTGACGCCAGTCATATTCTCTACTATAGTCAAATCTAAGAACTCATTACTCAGTTGCGTCTTGCAAGCACAGTGGGAAAACTATGTTCATAATGTGACTAACACGCAAAGTGTCGTTTATAATGCGACATATTTTAAATACTAGATACATACAGTTTGGTTTGGCATATACATACATTGATATTTATGACATGATCATAATCTGAGAGTTTGATTACGAAAGTCCATCTACAACAGTGTTGCCATCTTTTCGCCAAAAAAAACAGGACAGTTGACACCAACAAAAAGGATAAATAAAAAAGGGCCAAAATATTTTTGAAAAGGTAAAAAAAAAACGGATAACATTTTTTCTATTTCTAAAGTATAATTTATTTTTAATTTTCGTTTATAAGGTATAGCACTTCATCAAAATTGGTATTTCCGTTGCTATATGTTTTTTTTGTGCCAATTTGGCGTACACATTTTCCGGTAGCTTGTAGTTTTGGCAACATTTGCCGTTTCGTTGTAGTCCAAACCTAATCCAAAGATAATATATTTAATTGTATGTAATTGTTAACTAGTAAAACCAACCTAATTGCCAAAATAGAATTTAACGTATCAATATTCAGCTATTCCTTAATTTGGTTTTAACCAAATTGACTTGGCTGAATACCCTTTCCACTCAGCATTTGACGACACGGCACGGCAATGACAGCAAAGTGATAACAAATGCACCAGGTCCGAAAAGTTTTTGTTTCCTGCTGAGTCTGTGTGGTTGTGAACTTCAGTCCAGAAAGATACGATACTTTCTTTATCTACAAGTTTTATATTTAAACTGCACTTGCAGTATTTGAAAAATGCCTCATCAATATTATTGGGAACGCGGCGGATCCACTTTTTTTTTTTTTTTAGACCGCGACACCCTAAAGTTCAGTTTGTAAATTTCCTTTGACAATTTTGTTAAACTTTTGAAACTTAAATGATCGATCGATAAATATATTTTCGATTACAGGACTACAGCGTTTTGAAACAGGGATACATCGTAAAATATCTTGCAATAAAGCAATATTAAAGCGATGATATTGATTTACTTGACAAATTTTATAAACAACCTTTAACAATTAAAAAAGGATGAAAAAAGCCAATATTATATAAAAAAGCATTTTTTCCGGACAGGGGCTGTTCCTAAATTTTTGCGGCAGTTGTAATTTCAAAAAGGACAGATCTGTCCGGAAAAAGGCCAAATTGGCAACATGGTGTACAGAGATGTTTGTACGTGTATACTGTGAGGAGCAATATAGGTATGCACGTATGCAGTGTATATATAAAACACATGTATTTGCTATGTGTTTATATGCACATACGTGCATGCATATATTGCTCCACACAGCGACGCGAGCACTATAGGAGCAACCCTCGCGACTGGAAGGGGTCAGAGCGGACTATAGTCCGTCTCTGTCGCTCCTATAGTGTTAGCAATGGCTCGCGTCGCTCACCTGCGGGTCATAAGGGACCGTTAGCCGAGGTACCGCTCCAAGTGATGGGCGCATAGCAACAGCGGTACTTCGGCCAACGATATCGACGCAGGACACCGATATCAAGGACTCGAAGCGGACAGGACATCGTGGGAGTATCCAAAGTATCCTTGGAGGATACTTCAGACGCCTCTCAACGACCCGTCAACTAGAGAGTTTATACAAGGAAGCTGCAAATTGTAGTCTGGTCAGAAGTCTCGTCACAGAATTTTGTGTAAGTTCACGCAGCCGTGCGAAAGAGCTGAAAATTGTGCGCATAAGAACCCAGGTGTGCCAAAGAGCGAGTTCAGTAGTAGGAGTAGTACCTGATACATCCGAGCGACACCGCCGGGAGTAGAGCAGTGCCAATCCTGGCGTGAGCTGG
>JAUESR010000056.1:0-53856 GCA_030914345.1 Drosophila koepferae
AAAGCCGTTCTTAGAATTTGACTACAGCGTAGAATTTGGCATAGCATACAGCATAGAATATGTCTGGCGCCAAAGTACCGTACGAGTGAGGCGACGGCGTTGTTGCGCTGCCGCTGAGTGTAGTCCGGCCTGCGTATTTAAGGGAAGCGCAAATCAATGCGTGATCGAGAAGCAATGCAAAGTCAGTCGCATTCAGACAATTACACGCGCCGGAATTCACTTCGCTCTAAATAAGTTTGTGTGTGACAACATAATGGAAGAGTCCCAAAAAAGCAACGACGCTGCAACATCAGAAGTGGGATTCGCCATGCCTACTAACCAAATCACCAATTCTTATTTGACTACGTTGGAAATTCAAAACCGAAATCTAATGGCCATAATAAAGAATATGCAAACACCGAGAGCCCAAGAAAACGATGGAAGGGCAACACACATATCGCTGCCCAACCCCGATATTCCTAAAGTGGATGCCTCAGCTTGGTGCACAACGGCAGACCTTATTTTCGCGGACAACGAGCTCAAAGGCAGCGGCCTAATTATCGTGTTGAGCAAGGCGCTGGAAGGTTGATCTTACGTGGCCACAATTTAAGGATTTATTTATCGAACGGTTTGTGGGCATCGAGACATCAGCAGCCACTCTTCTAAATGCCCTAAACGGTCGACCAAAATCTGGAGAAGGCATCGCTGAATATGGCAGCCGCATCGTTACGCTGCTAATGTCAAAGTGGAAAGCCAAAGATTTAGAAGAAATTGCTATATCAACAGCAGCTGTAAGCGCACTCATTCAAGCAGTGCAATTCAGACGACGATGGTGATGCAACTAGTTCGGAAGGCAATATGCAGAATGTCGTGCTCGTTTGGAGAAGGGACAACTAAAAGATAGGAATCATGATGGAAAATGGAATGATAACTGTAAAATCCAATGCTTTAAGTGTTCAGGAGTCGGACATTTCGCATCGGCTTGTCCAATTGGAAATATCTGAGTCCCTGAGAAGTGTGAAGAGATCGGTAATGTACATCAGGAACAATAAGCATAGCTAGTGAGTCCGTTCCATTTAGCTTCATCTCTGGACTATTCAGACTATTCTTCAGTAAAGTAAAGTGTTGCCGACAATTTCAATGGGAAAAGAAATAATAACATTTTTATATTAAATGGTATAAGCAACGATTCTATTTGTAGTACCCAGCAAGTATTATGTAATATAAATGTTGACGATATTGTTGTGAGATTTTGTTACACATGGTCCGGTCGAATGTAAATAACATTCATATGAACTTGAGGCGGTAGCAGTAGTTAATAGCTTCAACATTTAATTGCATATGAATTGCGTAGTGGAATATTACATAGAACAATTCAAAGAAACGGTAAAAAGCAAGTATTGCCTGTAATCCCAAGGGGATTTAGATGGGTAATTGTAAATCACGTCCATTACTAACTTATGCATTAGTAGTGCATAATTTGATTCATAGAATCATTTGTAAATTATCTTATTCACTTCTTGGAAGAGTACAGGCAGAGTTTCATCTTATGGCCAAAGTAGGCATACTATGCATTGAAGGAATTTCTTAAATTTGTTTTACCATATAGACACTGAAAGCTGTATTAAGGTACTAAAATTTGCCATTTATTTCTTTGTATTGCCCTATGGAATAATTTCGATCGTTGTTTTTTTGAAAAGGTCTAACGTTTGGATTTTGTTATTTTGAGCAAAATAAAAATAAAATTAACTTACTTTTGATTGCTACAGCCAAGTAGGTCAAATGGTCAGGATGAACGAGTGATATGTACACTCAAAAATGTGTATACCGCTAGTTAGAGATAGTGACAGGCTGCGTTGCCTGATGTTAAATTGGTAATGAATTGTACAGTTCATACACTGACTAAGTTTAGTTCATTAGAATAGCTAATTGGAATTACTATTACAAACATGTAAGGAAACAAGTCAATCGAAATATGGAAGAGAATGCACGAAAAGACAAAATTAGGTTTGATAGTAACAAAGCAAAAATCGTAAAATACAATGTGGGTGGGTCACCATGTGTTGCTAAGGAGTGAAGAACGTCACCAAACTAAGCTTGATCCTAAATTTAAAGGCCCGTTCGTAGTAATTTAAATTCTAGATGGAGATAGATATGTATTGAAATCATTAACAAGTAAACATAAATATAAATATTCACATCATTTCTTGAGAGCATTACCAAACAACGAAAAAAAAGATAAAGCTCAGAGTGCGTCAATAACAGAAGACCGCACCACAACGAGAGTGTTGTGGCGGGGGTCAACAGAGGACCGCACCACAACGAGAGTGTTGTGGCGGGGGTCAACAGAGGACCGCACCACAACGAGAGTGTTGTGGCGGGGGTCAAGATGGCACTGTTTCAAATGAAATTACACGTAAAGAAAGGTATGCTGTAAAAGAGATAAATGTATGAAGTTCCTTTCACGGAATGTAAATAATGTAATGCAAGAGGAAATAGAAAGAAAACAGAGAAGAAGCAATGTAACAGAAGACTGCAACGTAACAAGAGAGTTAAGGCGGGAGTCGAATGTGGATCACACCATAACAAAAGAGAAGTGTTATGGCGGGGATTGATATGACACTGTTTTAAATGAAATATGAGATGTTATGTAATGAAAGTGGTATAAGACATAAAATGTGTTAAAGGAATAACAGATTGGCTGAGTTTAAAATAATATTGATAATGTGATAGAATTAGGAATTGACTGAGTTTTACAGAATATTGATAATGTAATAGAATTACATATTGGTTGAGTCGTACAGAATAATGATAATGCAATGAAAAAAAAAAAGAAAGTAAATAAACTGAGAGAACAATCGACACACGAGGACGTGTGCTTTGTCAGGAAGGCCGTGTCGCATTATAATCGAATTTAGACCACTGTACATGTCTGTCACATTATAAGTACAGTTCGCCCACTGTGCTTGCAAGACGCAACTGCGTAATGAGTTTGGTATATTGTAAAACCGTTCTTAGAATTTGACTACAGCGTAGAATTTGGCATAGCATACAGCATAGAATATGTCTGGCGCCAAAGTACCGTACGAGTGAGGCGACGGCGTTGTTGCGCTGCCGCTGTGTGAAGTCCGGCCTGCGTATTTAAGGGAAGCGCAGATCAATGCGTGATCGAGAAGCAATGCAAAACCGAAATCTAATGGCCATAATAAAGAATATGCAAACACCGAGAGCCCAAGAAAACGATGGAAGGGCAACACAAATATCGCTGCCCAACCCCGATATTCCTGGAGTGGATGCCTCAGCTTGGTGCACAACGGCAGACCTTATTTTCGCGGACAACGAGCTCAAAGGCAGCGGCCTAATTATCGTGTTGAGCAAGGCGCTGGAAGGTTGATCTTACGTGGCCACAATTTAAGGATTTATTTATCGAACGGTTTGTGGGCATCGAGACATCAGCAGCCACTCTTCTAAATGTCCTAAACGGTCGACCAAAATCTGGAGAAGGCATCGCTGAATATGGCAGCCGCATCGTTACGCTGCTAATGTCAAAGTGGAAAGCCAAAGATTTAGAAGAAATTGCTATATCAACAGCAGCTGTAAGCGCACTCATTCAAGCAGTGCAATTCAGACGACGATGGTGATGCAACTAGTTCGGAAGGCAATATGCAGAATGTCGTGCTCGTTTGGAGAAGGGACAACTAAAAGATAGGAATCATGATGGAAAATGGAATGATAACTGTAAAATCCAATGCTTTAAGTGTTCAGGAGTCGGACATTTCGCATCGGCTTGTCCAATTGGAAATATCTGAGTCCCTGAGAAGTGTGAAGAGATCGGTAATGTACATCAGGAACAATAAGCATAGCTAGTGAGTCCGTTCCATTTAGCTTCATCTCTGGACTATTCAGACTATTCTTCAGTAAAGTAAAGTGTTGCCGACAATTTCAATGGGAAAAGAAATAATAACATTTTTATATTAAATGGTATAAGCAACGATTCTATTTGTAGTACCCAGCAAGTATTATGTAATATAAATGTTGACGATATTGTTGTGAGATTTTGTTACACATGGTCCGGTCAAATGTAAATAACATTCATATGAACTTGAGGCGGTAGCAGTAGTTAATAGCTTCAACATTTAATTGCATATGAATTGCGTAGTGGAATATTACATAGAACAATTCAAAGAAACGGTAAAAAGCAAGTATTGCATGTAATCCCAAGGGGATTTAGATGGGTAATTGTAAATCACGTCCATTACTAACTTATGCATTAGTAGTGCATAATTTGATCCATAGAATCATTTGTAAATTATCTTATTCACTTTTTGGAAGAGTACAGGCAGAGTTTCATCTTATGGCCGAAATAGGCATACTATGCATTGAAGGAATTTCTTAAATTTGTTTTACCATATAGACACTGAAAGCTGTATTAAGGTACTAAAATTTGCCATTTATTTCTTTGTATTGCCCTATGGAATAATTTCGATCGTTGTTTTTTTGAAAAGGTATAATGTTTGGATTTTGTTATTTTGAGCAAATAAAAATAAAATTAACTTACTTTTGATTGCTACAGCCAAGTAGGTCAAATGGTCAGGATGAACGAGTGATATGTACACTCAAAAATGTGTATACCGCTAGTTAGAGATAGTGACAGGCTGCGTTGCCTGATGTTAAATTGGTAATGAATTGTACAGTTCATATACTGACTAAGTTTAGTTCATTAGAATAGCTAATTGGAATTACTATTACAAACATGTAAGGAAACAAGTCAATCGAAATATGGAAGAGAATGCACGAAAAGACAAAATTAGGTTTGATAGTAACAAAGCAAAAATCGTAAAATACAATGTGGGTGACCATGTGTTGCTAAGGAGTGAAAAACGTCACCAAACTAAGCTTGATCCTAAATTTAAAGGCCCGTTCGTAGTAATTTAAATTTTAGATGGAGATAGATATGTATTGAAATCATTAACAAGTAAACGTAAATATAAATATTCACATCATTTCTTGAGAGCATTACCAAACAACGAAAAAAAAGATAAAGCTCAGAGTGCGTCAATAACAGAAGACCGCACCACCACGAGAGTGTTGTGGCGGGGGTCAACAGAGGACCGCACCACAACGAGAGTATTGTGGCGGGGGTCAAGATGGCACTGTTTTAAATGAAATTACACGTAAAGAGATAAATGTATGAAGTTCCTTTCACGGAATGTAAATAATGCAATGAAAGAGGAAATAGAAAGAAAACAGAGAAGAAGCAATGTAACAGAAGACTGCACCGTAACAAGAGAGTTAAGGCGGGAGTCGAATGTGGATCACACCATAACAAAAGAGAAGTGTTATGGCGGGGATTGATATGGCACTGTTTTAAATGAAATATGAGATGTTATGCGTAGAATTTGGCATAGCATACAGCATAGAATATGTCTGGCGCCAAAGTACCGTACGAGTGAGGCGACGGCGTTGTTGCGCTGCCGCTGAGTGTAGTCCGGCCTGCGTATTTAAGGGAAGCGCAGATCAATGCGTGATCGAGAAGCAATGCAAATTCAGTCGCATTCAGACAATTACACGCGCCGGAATTCACTTCGCTCTAAATAAGTTTGTGTGTGACAACATAATGGAAGAGTCCCAAAAAAGCAACGACGCTGCAACATCAGAAGTGGGATTCGCCATGCCTACTAACCAAATCACCAATTCTTATTTGACTACATTGGAAACTCAAAACCGAAATCTAATGGCCATAATTAAGAATATGCAAACACCGAGAGCCCAAGAAAACGATGGAAGGGCAACACACATATCGCTGCCCAACCCCGATATTCCTGGAGTGGATGCCTCAGCTTGGTGCACAACGGCAGACCTTATTTTCGCGGACAACGAGCTCAAAGGCAGCGGCCTAATTATCGTGTTGAGCAAGGCGCTGGAAACGCCGATCTTACGTGGCCACAATTTAAGGATTTATTTATCGAACGGTTTGTGGGCATCGAGACATCAGCAGCCACTCTTCTAAATGTCCTAAACGGTCGACCAAAATCTGGAGAAGGCATCGCTGAATATGGCAGCCGCATCGTTACGCTGCTAATGTCAAAGTGGAAAGCCAAAGATTTAGAAGAAATTGCTGTATCCATTACTTGTAATGAGCTGCAACAGCAGCTGTAAGCGCACTCATTCAAGCAGTGCAATTCAGACGACGATGGTGATGCAACTAGTTCGGAAGGCAATATGCAGAATGTCGTGCTCGTTTGGAGAAGGGACAACTAAAAGATAGTAATCATGATGGAAAATTGAATGATAACATTTCGCATCGGCTTGTCCAATTGGAAATATCTGAGTCCCTGAGAAGTGTGAAGAGATCGGTAATGTACATCAGGAACAATAAGCATAGCTGGTGAGTCCGTTCCATTTAGCTTCATCTCTGGACTTTTCAGACTATTCTTCAGTAAAGTAAAGTGTTTCCGACAATTTCAATGGGAAAAGAAATAATAACATTTTTATATTAAATGGTATAAGCAACGATTCTATTTGTAGTACCCAGCAAGTATTATGTAATATAAATGTTGACGATATTGTTGTGAGATTTTGTTACACATGGTCCGGTCAAATGTAAATAACATTCATATGAACTTGAGGCGGTAGCAGTAGTTAATAGCTTCAACATTTAATTGCATATGAATTGCGTAGTGGAATATTACATAGAACAATTCAAAGAAACGGTAAAAAGCAAGTATTGCATGTAATCCCAAGGGGATTTAGATGGGTAATTGTAAATCACGTCCATTACTAACTTATGCATTAGTAGTGCATAATTTGATCCATAGAATCATTTGTAAATTATCTTATTCACTTTTTGGAAGAGTACAGGCAGAGTTTCATCTTATGGCCGAAATAGGCATACTATGCATTGAAGGAATTTCTTAAATTTGTTTTACCATATAGACACTGAAAGCTGTATTAAGGTACTAAAATTTGCCATTTATTTCTTTGTATTGCCCTATGGAATAATTTCGATCGTTGTTTTTTTGAAAAGGTATAATGTTTGGATTTTGTTATTTTGAGCAAAATAAAAATAAAATTAACTTACTTTTGATTGCTACAGCCAAGTAGGTCAAATGGTCAGGATGAACGAGTGATATGTACACTCAAAAATGTGTATACCGCTAGTTAGAGATAGTGACAGGCTGCGTTGCCTGATGTTAAATTGGTAATGAATTGTACAGTTCATATACTGACTAAGTTTAGTTCATTAGAATAGCTAATTGGAATTACTATTACAAACATGTAAGGAAACAAGTCAATCGAAATATGGAAGAGAATGCACGAAAAGACAAAATTAGGTTTGATAGTAACAAAGCAAAAATCGTAAAATACAATGTGGGTGACCATGTGTTGCTAAGGAGTGAAAAACGTCACCAAACTAAGCTTGATCCTAAATTTAAAGGCCCGTTCGTAGTAATTTAAATTTTAGATGGAGATAGATATGTATTGAAATCATTAACAAGTAAACGTAAATATAAATATTCACATCATTTCTTGAGAGCATTACCAAACAACGAAAAAAAAGATAAAGCTCAGAGTGCGTCAATAACAGAAGACCGCACCACCACGAGAGTGTTGTGGCGGGGGTCAACAGAGGACCGCACCACAACGAGAGTATTGTGGCGGGGGTCAAGATGGCACTGTTTTAAATGAAATTACACGTAAAGAGATAAATGTATGAAGTTCCTTTCACGGAATGTAAATAATGCAATGAAAGAGGAAATAGAAAGAAAACAGAGAAGAAGCAATGTAACAGAAGACTGCACCGTAACAAGAGAGTTAAGGCGGGAGTCGAATGTGGATCACACCATAACAAAAGAGAAGTGTTATGGCGGGGATTGATATGGCACTGTTTTAAATGAAATATGAGATGTTATGCGTAGAATTTGGCATAGCATACAGCATAGAATATGTCTGGCGCCAAAGTACCGTACGAGTGAGGCGACGGCGTTGTTGCGCTGCCGCTGAGTGTAGTCCGGCCTGCGTATTTAAGGGAAGCGCAGATCAATGCGTGATCGAGAAGCAATGCAAATTCAGTCGCATTCAGACAATTACACGCGCCGGAATTCACTTCGCTCTAAATAAGTTTGTGTGTGACAACATAATGGAAGAGTCCCAAAAAAGCAACGACGCTGCAACATCAGAAGTGGGATTCGCCATGCCTACTAACCAAATCACCAATTCTTATTTGACTACATTGGAAACTCAAAACCGAAATCTAATGGCCATAATTAAGAATATGCAAACACCGAGAGCCCAAGAAAACGATGGAAGGGCAACACACATATCGCTGCCCAACCCCGATATTCCTGGAGTGGATGCCTCAGCTTGGTGCACAACGGCAGACCTTATTTTCGCGGACAACGAGCTCAAAGGCAGCGGCCTAATTATCGTGTTGAGCAAGGCGCTGGAAACGCCGATCTTACGTGGCCACAATTTAAGGATTTATTTATCGAACGGTTTGTGGGCATCGAGACATCAGCAGCCACTCTTCTAAATGCCCTAAACGGTCGACCAAAATCTGGAGAAGGCATCGCTGAATATGGCAGCCGCATCGTTACGCTGCTAATGTCAAAGTGGAAAGCCAAAGATTTAGAAGAAATTGCTATATCAACAGCAGCTGTAAGCGCACTCATTCAAGCAGTGCAATTCAGACGACGATGGTGATGCAACTAGTTCGGAAGGCAATATGCAGAATGTCGTGCTCGTTTGGAGAAGGGACAACTAAAAGATAGTAATCATGATGGAAAATTGAATGATAACATTTCGCATCGGCTTGTCCAATTGGAAATATCTGAGTCCCTGAGAAGTGTGAAGTGATCGGTAATGTACATCAGGAACAATAAGCATAGCTGGTGAGTCCGTTCCATTTAGCTTCATCTCTGGACTTTTCAGACTATTCTTCAGTAAAGTAAAGTGTTTCCGACAATTTCAATGGGAAAAGAAATAATAACATTTTTATATTAAATGGTATAAGCAACGATTCTATTTGTAGTACCCAGCAAGTATTATGTAATATAAATGTTGACGATATTGTTGTGAGATTTTGTTACACATGGTCCGGTCAAATGTAAATAACATTCATATGAACTTGAGGCGGTAGCAGTAGTTAATAGCTTCAACATTTAATTGCATATGAATTGCGTAGTGGAATATTACATAGAACAATTCAAAGAAACGGTAAAAAGCAAGTATTGCATGTAATCCCAAGGGGATTTAGATGGGTAATTGTAAATCACGTCCATTACTAACTTATGCATTAGTAGTGCATAATTTGATTCATAGAATTTGTAAATTATCTTATTCACTTCTTGGAAGAGTACAGGCAGAGTTTCATCTTATGGCCGAAATAGGCATACTATGCATTGAAGGAATTTATTAAATTTGTTTTACCATATAGACACTGAAAGCTGTATTAAGGTACTAAATTTGCCATTTATTTCTTTGTATTGCCCTATGGAATAATTTCGATCGTTGTTTTTTTGAAAAGGTCTAACGTTTGGATTTTGTTATTTTGAGCAAAACAAAATAAAATTAACTTACTTTTGATTGCTACAGCCAAGTAGGTCAAATGGTCAGGATGAACGAGTGATGTGTACACTCAAAAATGTGTATACCGCTAGTTAGAGATAGTGACAGGCTGCGTTGCCTGATGTTAAATTGGTAATGAATTGTACAGTTCATATACTGACTAAGTTTAGTTCATTAGAATAGCTAATTGGAATTACTATTACAAACATGTAAGGAAACAAGTCAATCGAAATATGGAAGAGAATGCACGAAAAGACAAAATTAGGTTTGATAGTAACAAAGCAAAAATCGTAAAATACAATGTGGGTGGGTCACCATGTGTTGCTAAGGAGTGAAGAACGTCACCAAACTAAGCTTGATCCTAAATTTAAAGTAGTAATTTAAATTCTAGATGGAGATAGATATGTATTGAAATCATTAACAAGTAAACGTAAATATAAATATTCACATCATTTCTTGAGAGCATTACCAAGCAACGAAAAAAAAGATAAAGCTCAGAGTGCGTCAATAACAGAAGACCGCACCACAACGAGAAAGGTATGCTGTAAAAGAGATAAATGTATGAAGTTCCTTTCTCGGAATGTAAATAATGTAATGAAAGAGGAAATAGAAAGAAAACAGAGAAGAAGCAATGTAACAGAAGACTGCACCGTAACAAGAGAGTTACGGCGGGAGTCGAATCATATCACACCATAACAAAAGAGAAGTGTAATGGCGGGGATTGATATGACACTGTTTTAAATGAAATATGAGATGTTATGTAATGAAAGTGGTATAAGACATAAAATGTGTTAAAGGAATAACAGATTGGCTGAGTTTAAAATAATATTGATAATGTGATAGAATTAGGAATTGACTGAGTTTTACAGAATATTGATAATGTAATAGAATTACATATTGGTTGAGTCGTACAGAATAATGATAATGCAATGAAAAAAAAAAAAAAGTAAATAAACTGAGAAAACAATCGACACACGAGGACGTGTGCTTTGTCAGGAAGGCCGTGTCGCATTATAATCGAATTTAGACCACTGTACATGTCTGTCACATTATAAGCACAGTTCGCCCACTGTGCTTGCAAGACGCAACTGCGTAATGAGTTTGGTATATTGTAAAACCGTTCTTAGAATTTGACTACAGCGTAGAATTTGGCATAGCATACAGCATAGAATATGTCTGGCGCCAAAGTACCGTACGAGTGAGGCGACGGCGTTGTTGCGCTGCCGCTGTGTGAAGTCCGGCCTGCGTATTTAAGGGAAGCGCAGATCAATGCGTGATCGAGAAGCAATGCAAAGTCAGTCGCATTCAGACAATTACACGCGCCGGAATTCACTTCGCTCTAAATAAGTTTGTGTGTGACAACATAATGGAAGAGTCCCAAAAAAGCAACGACGCTGCGACATATATGTATATATTTGAAGTCTCTAACAAAAACGGTTTAAAAGTTATGGCTAAAAAAAACGTAAGAAATGGAAACGAATTTTCGATTTCTTATCAATAATTTGGAAATGGGATAAGTTATCGAAAAAACAAACTTGCACTGCGTAACTAACATACGAGTATACATGTAAAATTTCATTTTCGAAATCTCGACGTTCATACGGACGGACGGACAGGGCTATATAAACTTTTCTCGTCATCCTGACCAAGAATATATATACTTTATGGGGTCTCCTTCTGCCTGTTACATACTTTTAACAAAACCATTATACCCTGATTTACCATTTTCAATGGGCTCAGGGTATAACAAACGACTATAATTCGCTCAAAAGTATCTAAACGAGCCGGATTCTTTTTGGGTTTCTGTTATTTGGAGTGATGATTTCAAAATTAACATTTTTGGGTTTGTTGAGCTATCGAGATTTTTCGTATAGCTTTGGATTGAAACACAATTTGATTAGCGAGTCTTAATTGTTTATTAGATGCGAGTATGCATATGTATGTAAATATGTATGTTAAAGAAAACGTTTCTTTTTGACAAGCGAAAGTAAATATGCACACATTCGATCTACGCGAGCCGGCCGATCAGACTGAGCCGTTGCGTGGGAGAACGAATGAACGTTAAAAAAGGAGAGCGCAATCTCTTTACAAAATTCTCTTAGATGCTAATAGGTTTGGCGAACTGCCGCTCTTAGTTCTTATAAAGCGCTGATTGCTGGGCCCAACATCCTCCCCCCGTTGAAGACTTAGTCTTAAACAGAATCCTTAAGGGGCAGCAAGCACAGCTTGTTTGTAGCTCTTCTTGTCTCGCCAGCTTCAGTTTTGAGCACGGCCACCCGTGCAACGCCGTCACCTCCAGGGATAAGTTCAATTATTCTGGCCAGTGGCCACTTAAGCGGCGGAAGATTCTCATCCTTTACGAGAATACGTCGCCAACCGCCAAACCAGACTTAGAAGTTCTCCATTTAGCCCGCTGTTGTAATAAGTTGAGGTATTCGTCTTGCCAACGTGTCCAGAATACCTGCTGGAGATAGCTTACGCGCTGCCAAGCATCCAGGCGATTAAAATTGAGCCTCGTGAGGTTAGGCACGCTGAAGGATGAAGGAGGACCACCGTTCAGGAAATGCGCAGGCGTCAGTACGTCCAAGTCTGCTGGGTGCTCTGAAATTGAAACTAAAGGGCGTGAATTAATGACAGCAGCAATGTTGCAGACCAGTGTGCGAAGCTCATCATAAGTTAGGACAGAAGGGCCAACTGATCGATAGAAATGATGCTTCGCCGTCTTCACTGCAGCCTCCCACAAGCCTCCAAAGTGAGGAGATCGTGGAGGGATGAAATGCCATTCGATTGTTGATGTGAGATCCTGTATCGTGGCGATGCGATTTGAAACAAAAACGTTAAATCGCCCGGGCTCGTCATTAATCCAAGATAGCGCTACAGTAGAGTCGGACCAACAGTGAAATTCCCCTTCGAAAATTCCTAAACGAGCCACTTCATCCATTAAACGTGCAAGCAACTCTGCCCCACATAGCTCAAACTTGGGAATCGTGAGCGTTTTCAAGGGAGAAACTCGAGACTTTGAACAAAGTAACCTGCTGGTGCTATGTTGCCCTTTGGATACAATATAGATGCAGGCTCCGTACGCCTCGATGCTGGCATCGCAGAATCCATGGACCTCAACCTTTTCTCCTGGTACCAATGCCAACCTGGGAAAGACACTCCTCAGACCGTTGCCAAAGCTACTGCAGATGCCCAGCCATGCAGTGTGAAATGCTGCTGGAAGGCTCTCGTCCCAATCAAGTTTATGCCTCCAGAGTTGTTGCAAGAAAATTTTAGCCTTTGTTATTATTGGGCCGACCAGTCCGAGGGGATCGTAAAACCGAGCAATAGACGAGAGGACAGAACGCCTGGATGGCTTAGTGGTCAAATCCATAGCTAAATATGAGAACAAAAGTTGATCAGATGATGGATCCCATGCGAGGCCAAGTGTCTTAGTAATGTCGCTGCCATCATTGAACCTAATGAGTGATTCTTTGTCGCACTCTGTTACACCGTCCAGCACCATGGGATGGCTTGAACACCACTTTCGCAACTTGAACCGGCCACATGCCAATATTCCAGCTGTTTCTTGCATGACGCGTCTTGCCTCTTTGACTGAATTTCCTCCAGAGATCAAATCGTCGACATAGAAATCGCGAAGTAATGCCTCGGAACCGACTGGGAAGGTATCCCTTTCATCTATGGCGAGCTGATGCATGGCACGCACAGACAAGAATGATGCAGGTTTTGTGCCATATGTGACCGTATCAAGGTTGAACACTTCTAACTCATCATCTGGTGAATTCCTCCATAGAATGCATTGCAGATAGCTGTCTGGCTCAGGCACCTTCACGCAACGATACATTTTGCAAATATCACCGGTGAGTGCAACTGGATAGGACCGGAAACGCAGCAATATGTCGATCATTTTCGGCTGAATGACAGGACCTGACATTAGAATGTCGTTCAGCGAATAACCAGTTGATGTAGCTGCTGATCCATCAAAGACGACTCGAAGTTTGGTAGTTGAGCTATCTTCTTTCAAAACGCAGTGATGAGGAAGAAAATATCTGCATTGATGAAATGAGCTGCGAGGAACGCGTGACATGTGACACAGCTCAGAATACTCATCCAAGAACGCTGAATATTGAGACTTTATATGAGGCAAGCGATTCAATTTCTTCTCCAAATTAAGAAACCGCCGCAGCGCTTGCTGATAAGACTCTCCAAGAAGCTCGTAATTAAGCTTAACAGGCAAGCGTACTGAATATCGGCCACTGGGCAATCGTTTGTAATGCCTCACAAAATGCGCTTCACAATCTGATTCCTCCTTGCTAATGTTTACGACAGGGTCGCTGCAGCTCTCAGTCTCCCAGAAATGACGAACAAGACTGTCCAATTGGATATCAGTATCGGAGTCTGTACCTGGACCCGAAGGCGTCTTTGAAACTATTAGTGTGGAATTGTGACCGCTAGCTTTGCCTCCCGATACAACCCAACCAAGACGAGTCTTCTGCAGCAGTGGAAGCCCAGGCGCCAACTTGATTTGACCCACACAGAGCAAGTCATAGGAAAGGCTGACTCCATAAGCAAATCTATTCGCTTTGGCCTATCGAAAACTGGATCTGCCTAGACTATATTTTGCGGTATGCTCCAATTGCTTGTATATATATTAGAACTGGGCTGCTTGCCAGTTATATTTGCTGCTACCATGGCCGTTATGCTAGTCGCGTACTCCGATGCGTGAGCCTGCAAGGTGAGGCAAATGGTGCTTCCATCGGTGCCAAAATTGGAGTCGCCTAAGCCACGTACAGACGCATATGACCTTGATCTCTTAAGTTGTAGCAGATTGGCAAACCTGGCTGCAACAAGATGTACCTGGGAGCCTGAATCTAAGAGTGCACGACAAGGAACAAGTTCGCCAAACCGATTCTTGGCCAGAACCACTGCGGTAGCCAAGAGCGCAACATCGCTGTTCAGATCTTGAGCCAGAAGAGTAGTGGACGGAGCTGAGGGCTGAGTAGGAGTGATCTGCATCCCTGATGATGAGGATTGCTGATGGAACGGAGTTACTGCCTGCGATGTGCTGGAGTTGCCAAGGTGGAGAAGCGTATGATGCTTGACTCCACAGACCCGACAACTACGCGAGCCACATTGTCTCGACTGATGGCCGCCTTTCAAGCAATTTTAGCATAGCCCAGCCTTCTTGACTTCATTCAGACGAAGAGTAGGCGATAGGTTTGCGAATCTTGAGCATTTATAGATTGTATGCTCAGGATCATTACAAAAAACGCAACTGTGTGCACTGTGGTCTGTTACAAGAAATGTGGACCGGCTGTTGGCCAATTTACTGCTAGAATTCACCTGCTTACTGGATGAATAGTTATTTAGAGAAAATTCCATTGATTCCAAAGTGCGGCAGCGAAGCTCAAGGAAAGAGGCCACTTCTTCATATGCAGGTATATGGGACGCCATCTCTGAATCCTCCAATTTCTCTTCCCATTTAGCTTGTGAGGCCACATCAAGCTTCTGTAACAGCACCTGAGCAATGATGGCACTGGCTATCTGTTCTGTTGTGCCCAGGCTACTGAGTGCACGCATATGTACATTGAAGCTGTCGGACAATTCTCGCAGCTTGGTTATGGATCCATTTTCTACCCTTTTCAGCCCTAAGATCTTTACGATGTGGGCTTGAAAAATTAAACGTCGGTTATCATATCTTTGTTTCAATAGCTTTATGGCCATCGTATAGTTGTCGTTAGAAATTTCCAAAGATCGAATTGTATCCAACGCTGCACCATCCAGACAAGACCGTAGATGCTGAAGCTTTTCCATGTTGCTGATTTCTGGCCTGATATCAATGATTGTTGAAAACATTGAGTAGAAATCAGCCCAATTGGCATATCCACCGCTGAACGTAGGCAGCTTTAAAGGCGGCAGTGCAGGTGTGGAATGTACCTTGGGAGCGGGAACTTGAGTAGGGACCATCGGTCTACTAAACGTGGAAGTATGGGGCATTTCAGCGGTACGACCTTGAATTTCGGACATTATGGTTGACTGCATGACCATTATTCATTAGTCACCGCGTAAATCGCTGCCCATCTCAGTAAAGTCAAGTTCCTCTAGAGTTTCATGGGCTTCACTAAAAGAATTGCTTAGCTTACCAATATGCTCCAAAAGAACGTTTAAAGTGCTGTCACTGTGATCGGCAAGAGCATCAGAATCAACCTTGGCTTGCAGTCTTTTTACGCGTTCAAACACAGATTTGACTTTGAGCTTATAAAATTTCGCTCGCTCTTCGGGCGCAACTGTAGTAGCATTTAAGCTCGCCATGATGAGTAAAGCACACGAGAATTACCGATAGAGTTCACAGTTGCTGATATGCGGAAATTGCACGGGCGCAAAACTCAGATTCTGAGCTATTTTACTAAACACAGCACAGAGTTTAGTTAATTTCCAATTATATGCCACTATTATTTCACCCAATTATTGCATCCGTATGAATTAGTGCGCACTGGCAACGTTATTATGGACGCGATAGTATTGCAGCCGAACCGAATGAGGGCAATGACAACAACAGAATTAACGGCAAGCATGAAATTGCACTGAGATTATGCACGCTTAATCGACGTATGAGTGCGAAGTTATAGAAACTCACAGTTCCGAAATTAGTTGCTATTAATTGTTTATTAATTATCACTTGTTACTTGTATGTACACCAATAAGTTACAACTGATGAGCACATATATACATATGTATGTCTGTAGAAATAAGTTTATACGCACTGTTTTTACGGACACCACTGTATTGCAAAACGAAACGAAAGAGTGTCTGGCGACTTTGCAAGAAGTAGCGGTAAAAAGGCAATTGCTATATAAACGGCATATGTGCACGACAATATGTACAATGTATGTACAATGTTGATATGCATATATGTACATATGTAAGTACATGTATGTAGGAATTTCATTTTCCTAGTTATTATTTTATTTTAGATTTGATTTTAGTTACACTTATACTATTATATTAACTTAACGCGAAACATGGTTTTTTTCATGCATTCAATTATATCTTATATTTAATTGTCGTTGTTGTTGGCTGAGTACGCCGGCTACCACTCACTGCCGCTGACGCTATGCGACTGACTTGTTCTTCTTCATTCTATCTTAATTCTATCGTTATCGCTCACGATCACTAGTTCCTATTATTCATATGCCAGGGATGTCACAACTTTTGAAATCCCACATTCGGCCCTCCTGACAAGTCCTTCGACCCGAAGGAATTCCACCTCTTCATATATTCTGACACTGTCGTCGTTCTATGTAGTCCTTCTCCGACTCCTACCTTTTCTACCTCATATCTGCCATGACTTTTCTTTCCTAATATAATATCCCGAAGGAATTCCACCTCTTCATATATTCTGACACTGTCGTCGTTCTATGTAGTCCTTCTCCGACTCCTACCTTTTCTACCTCATATCTGCCATGACTTTTCTTTCCTAATATCTTATACGGCCCTAGATACTTTCCTTTCAATTTCAAACCTGTACCATATTGGGTACGTTTTATGGCTACCAAATCATTGATATCATACTGAATTTCTGCTTTCCTTCTTAAATTGTAATTTCTCTTGTTTTCTTCCTGTATCTTATGAATATTTTCTCGGGCTCGTACTCGCACTTTATTTCGCTCGTTGTTTAATTCGTCAAACAAGCTTTCATCAATCAACTTCCTCAATTCAAGATCGTCTGACAAACGCATTTCTAAACCTGTTAAAATTGTGAAAGGATGCGCCTTGGTACTTCGTGGTGTGGTATTATTAACTATTTGCTGAACTCTCCCAAGATGCTTGTACCAGCTTCCGGAACAGTCATGACTTAACTTCGAAAGCATCGGCACTACAATCTTATGCATTCTTTCAACTTGGCCATTTCCACGAGGTACTCCAGTAGTAATTTGTAAGTGAGCGATACTTTGTTTCTGGCAATAATCTTTAAAGGTGTGCGAGGTGAATGCTGTACCTCGGTCTGACACTATTCGCTCAGGATTTCCAAATACCACAGCTTGCCTTTCTAAACACGAAATGACTTCATCTACACCCGTACTACGTGTTGGGTATAGCCACACAAATTTTGAGAAAACATCTACTACGACCAATATGTGATTATAGCGCTTATTTGTAGACTCCATTGGTCCAACATGATCAATATGGTATGTACATAATGGTCTATCCCCTTTATCAATTGGAGAGAGAAATCCTTCTTTCTTTCCACTTTTTGCATTCCTAATTATGCACTCTATACAGTTGTTCACGATATTTATTGTTTTATCTTTCAAATTTTGAATAAAATAATCTTTCTCTACGAGGTCTTGAGTTTTTGCAGCTGAAAAATGCCCTTGTTTATGTGCAATTTGAATGATTTCAACTTCCATTTGTGACGGCACAACAATCAATTTACGGTTTAGATCTTTAAACAAAATTTCATTCTCTATATAAAAATCTTCATAGGTTTTATCTTTCACGATGCTTCTTATAACTCTAATCCAGTCATCGCTTAATTGTGCTTCCTTCAAACGATGTACTAAACTATCAGTCAACATGTAACATGAAACTCGACTCAACGCATCAACGTGACGCATTTTTGATCCTGAACGGTGTTCGATCTCATAGTCAAAATCTTGCAAGTACATTGCCCATCTAGCTACACGCAAAGGAACGTCTTTCTTTTTCATAGTCATTGTAAATGCGTTGCAATCAGTTACAATTTTAAACTTCATGCCTAAGACATACGTGCGCCACTTCATTAATGCATTCATTACAGCTAGGACTTCTAATTCATAAGAGTCGTATTTTTCTTCGGCTTCCGTTGTCTTCTTACTCATGTATTGAACAGGATGAAATGAACAATCTTCGGGATCTTTTTGCAATAACACCCCACCATATCCGAACTTGCTTGCATCTGTAGGAATTTCAGTTTCTAATTTCGGATTATACAATTTCAACACTAGGCTATTTATCAACGCGGCTTTTAATTGTTCGAAAGCAATATGCTCTAATTCTTCAAATCTAAATGGAACATCTTTTCGAAGTAGATCCGTCAAAGGTTTTGCTGTTATTGAATATCCTTCCACAAATTTTCGAAAATAAGAAGTAAGCCCTAAAAATCTCTGAACGGCCTTCCTATCTTGTGGGACTGGAAAATTCGAAACTGCCTGTGTCTTTTCTTTACTTGGACTTATTGTACCCCTTTGGATAATATATCCTAAGAAATTGACTCTTTCCTGCAACAACTGACACTTTGACCAATTTATTCGTAGACCACTTTTCTCTGCAACGCTCAGTACCCTTTTGAGCTTTATTAAACCCTCATCGAAATCGGCACTCGGAATAATGACATCGTCCATATAAACGACAGCATCGCCATTTTGTATTAATTCCCGCATAACTGACATTATGAATCTTGTAAACACCGCTGGAGAATTGGAAATTCCGAAAGGTACATAGAGAAATTCGTACTGCCCCTTTTGAGTAACGAACGAAGTGTATTTCTGCGAACTTGATTCAACTGGAACGTGGAAGAATCCATTGGTCAGATCTAACGTGGTAAACATAAACGCCCCTTGTAATTTATCTATCAATTAGATGGAATAGGAAAATTATCTCGGATCACCTTCTCGTTCAATTTTCGATAATCACAACATAAACGTTTCTTGCCATTCTTTTTAGAAACCAACACGATTGGAGAGGCATATTCCGAAACACTTGGCTTAATTATCTTCTCTGCTAACCACTCTTTTATTTGTTTGTCAACAACTTCTTGTTCGCACTCTGCTATTCTTCTCGGGTGTTGATATACCGGCAACTCGTCAGTTAATACAATTTTCATTTCAATTGGAGAAGTTGGATTTTTTACTGGCTGATAAGAGTCTACTATTTGTCTCACCGTTTGTTGTTGTAACTTAGTCAAATATGGCAACTCTAAATCTACTGTCTCCTTATCTTGGTGTGAAGTAAGCAGACAGATGTCTCTAAACTCATTTAACACTTCGGAACAAGAAACACCTTCAATTTTTGTATCTGCATCTACCTTATCCGATTTAGGTTTCAATATCGTTCCTCCTTTAGTCACTACCAAGTCAACAAAATCTAGAATTGTTCTGCCAATAATAGCCTCAAAAACCATATCTTCATCTGGCACTACATGAAATTCGATATTCATTTCGATATTATCAATTTTTGCTTTTATAATAAAACTTCCAAATGTCATGATCTGACTGTCGCCTATGCCGTTCAAAGTTTTACTAAGACTGGATAGCTTCTTTATCTCTAACTTTCGATATACACTTTTCTGTATGAGACACAGGTCCGCTCCGGTATCAACTAAGCCTTTGCAAATCACTGTGCCACAAGCTATATCTTTCAATTCCAATCCAGAATGCGGGAATGTACTCGATAGCTTATTTATCGACTCTTTTCCACTAACCCTACTTCCCGATTTACTTTGATTATTTTCAATTTCAACCTTGCACTGCATGGCACGATGTCCGGGCTTACCACATTTGAAACAAGACTGGTTTTTAGGACAATTTTTCAAAATGTGCGAGTCAGCTCCGCATTTAAAGCATTTTCTTTCTTTGCTTGCCGAGGAATTTCTACTGTTTAAATTCTCGCTTTTGACAATTGTTGATTCAAATTTATTCGATACTGCCTTCGAATTTCGCAACCTCTGATAGCTTTCTATCTGTATTTTTAGCTGTTTGATTGATTGAGCTTGATACAAAAGCATCTTATTTGTTTTCGAATCTGGTATTCCTTCGATGAAATAATCAATTAAGCTCTCTTCATCTAAATCAATATTTTTAGCTATCTCCATTAGCGTGTACAAATATTCCTGTAAAGTCTCGTCTTTCTTCAGCTGCCTCTTCCTCAACTGTCTGTGAATTTCTGCCGATGATAATCGTATCTCGAATTCACTTCTCAATGCATCTTTCAATTTCTCCCAGTTATTTATACCTCTCTGACTGCGAATAAACAACTTAGCAGGACCATTGAGTAATTGCTTAGCATACACGAATAGCTGTAATTCTGTCCACTGCACTGTAGCTGCACATTCTTCTACTTCTAGAATCCACTGTTCCACATCCACTAAACTTGAGCCATCAAATTTATTTACACTATCTTCTACGTCTTTGAGTGTAAACCACGATCTGCTATGCTCTAAACTACGCGCCAAAGGAACTGAATTCACAGATTCATTCTCAGAAATTTCTTCTGCGATTCCCAAACCATAGTGCTCTATCAGTCTGTTCTGCAGTTCTATTTTGCGTCCACTCGTACTCAGTTGCAGTGTCGCGTACAATTTCTCGTTGCTATGGCGTTCTTTTACTTATACATACAGACTTTTGCCGCGCAACTACAAACTCGAATTTCATCATACGCTAATTCTGCTTCTTCTACTATTGTTTCTCTCTGTCGCTGTATTACAGCTCACCAACTTTCATGACCTTGTCACAGATTCCCTCGACGCACTTTCCATCAACGCACAGCCACTTTGCTTGCGATCCTGATCGGCTACGTCCAGTTCTTCTATGCGCCTGTGATTCCAACGACGAATCTCCGTACCAGCCTTGCACGCACAGCCACCTTGCATGCGTCTTTGACCAACTGCGATTCCACCGACGAATCTCAGCAACAGCAACAACTTTGAATAACTGATCTTAACGCACAGCCACTTTGCTTGCGTTCTTGATCAATTACGTCTTCTTTGCCAGCCTCCAATACTTAATCGCAACGCACAGCCACCTTGCTTGCGCTCCTGATTAACTGCGATTCCCACGACGAATCTTCCCACCAGCAACACCTTTGAGTAATTGATCGTAACGCACAGCCACTTTGCTTGCGTTCTTGATCAGCTATGTCTTCCTTGCCTGCTTCCAGTACTTAATCACAACGCACAGCCACCTTGCTTGCGCTCCTGATTAACTGCGATTTTCGGTCAACTACGTCTTCCTACGCACCAGCTCATCTGCCTGCGTATCCGCAAATTGTAACGTACACTTCTTCGACGTTGTTGCATGCACACTCTTTTTTTCCCTTCTTTTGCATGCGTATCTCGGTTTTCATCGGAAAAGAGAATTTCACCAGAACTTGAAATTGTCACTGAGCGTCTCTTTCTCTCTCGCTCACACCCTCACAATTCATTTGTATTCTCTTTCACCAACTTTGTCTTTCGCGGTTAAATTATTAATTTTTAGTGTAACTTGGACCAGATCCCGGACGAGCCCCCATTTGTAGGAATTTCATTTTCCTAGTTATTATTTTATTTTAGATTTGATTTTAGTTACACTTATACTATTATATTAACTTAACGCGAAACATGTTTTTTTTCATGCATTCAATTATATCTTATATTTAATTGTCGTTGTTGTTGGCTGAGTACGCCGGCTACCACTCACTGCCGCTGACGCTATGCGACTGACTTGTTCTTCTTCATTCTATCTTAATTCTATCGTTATCGCTCACGATCACTAGTTCCTATTATTCATATGCCAGGGATGTCACAACTTTTGAAATCCCACATGTATATGCATAGAGAGAAAAGAATCACGTCGGGGTCACCAAATGTTGAGCTATCGAGATTTTTCGTATAGCTTTGGATTAAAACACAATTTGATTAGCGAGTCTTAATTGTTTATTAGATGCGAGTATGCATATGTATGTAAATATGTATGTTAAAGAATACGTTTCTTTTTGACAAGCGAAAGTAAATATGCACACATTCGATCTACGCGAGCCGGCCGATCAGACTGAGCCGTTGCGTGGGAGAACGAATGAACGTTAAAAAAGGAGAGCGCAATCTCTTTACAAAATTCTCTTAGATGCTAATAGGTTTGGCGAACTGCCGCTCTTAGTTCTTATAAAGCGCTGATTGCTGGGCCCAACAGGGTTGGATGGAGCTTAAAAAGTATTTCATCAAATTTTGTCAAGGAACTTAAACTGTATGTAAATCTGTATGTATGTATAGGAAAAACGTTTGTTGCTTGCCATGTACGTCTGCTAATTGCCGAAATATTTCGTTTATTAAATAAATAAACGGCACTTACGGGAACAGAGTCTCTCGCAGTTAGTTGCGCCTAACTGCAACGTTCTTACTTGTTTGACTTTGGATGCAAATATCTAAGTCAAGAATGCAATAAAAAACTTAAATTAAAAATTTTTTATCTAATAATTTTATATATAAAGAAAGGAAACAAAATATTCACTATGTAAAAAATAAATCGATAAAAACAAATATCATTCAATAATAACAGCGTCAATAATATTTTCTTCACACCAACATTTCAGTTCTTAAAATGGCTATAGGCATCAAGCGTATCGCACACAGGCACATAAATGCTTACACATATAGGGAGTGAATGTAAATGTATGGTCATCGTGAAAAAATTTTCTTTATGCGCATCATCGCTTTCATACCCACAAATAATCATGAAAACCCTAACATTTTGTATGAACCTGGCAAAATAATTATAATGAAATCTAAAATGAAGGATTGATTCTGATTGAGGATCAATGCTTGACTATTGCAAATAAGCTACTGATTGAAGTAGGAATGATTGCGCCAAATCGATCGATGCACGATGCATTTAACCAAGAATTAAATCGAGAGCTGCAATACAATGTTGATACATCGCAGGAATTGGTTCAAAATAATGTGCCGTTGCTGAATGAATAGCAAAAATAAGTATACGAAACATTAATGCAAGCGATGGACAATAATACTGGTGGTCTATTCTTCCTGGACGCACCAGGAGGGAAAAAATTTTTAATTTAATTGATTTTGGCCACTATTCGATCAACATGTGACATAGCTTTGGCGTTAGCATCATCTGGAATTGCGGCGACTCTTCTAGATGGCGGTCGTAGTGCACATTCTGCACTTAAGTTGCCACTCAATTTAAACACAATTGATCCTGCAACATGCAATATTTCCCGATCCAGTGCAATGGGAAAATTGTTGATGCAATGGAAGCTCATTGTTTGGAATGAATGCACAATGGCACATAAGAAATCACTTGAAGCACTTAAGGATCTTCGGCGAAATAACAACATCTTTGGCAATTTGATGATATTATTGGCAGGCGATTTCAGGCAGATGTTGCCAGTAATTCCCCGTGGAACGCCTGCAAATGAATTGAGTGCTTGCCTGAAGACATTACTTTTGTGGAATAACGTAAAAACATTATCGCTCACCACTAATATGAGAGTTCAACTCCAAAATGATCAATGTGCACAACAATTTTACAAACAATTGTTAGCTGATGGAAATAGAAAAGTCCCAGTTGATGCGACAACTGGATTAATTACTCTTACCAACTCTTCGCCGATTTGTAGACTCTCAATTAGCTCTTATTGAAAATTTATTTATTTATTTTTATTGTTACTAAGAATTAATTCTAAATAACAATTTAATTTTAAGCCAGAGCGACAGAGGCCTTCAGGCAAATATCGTATACATTATTTACATTACATATATTGTTAATGTCAGATTGCATTAACAGGAGCTGCTCCTCCCTCACGTCAACATGCTATGCTATTGACAGTATTATGCGCTGTTAATAACATAACTCCGACTCCAGTTCTCCTACTGGTTCGCAATCGGGAATTATTCTTCCTACTTTCTTTGCTAGACACTTAACTACATTTAACTAATAAGAAAAAAGACACAGCTTGTCACTCAATAAAGTCGAGGAAATACAACCACGATTTTGTATTTATCATCGGGCCGCCACTACAACATTTGGTCCTTCGAGCCGGATATCATCCACCCACAACACACACCAGCGTTCTTAGGCTTCGAGATAAGTACTCCAAACTTGCACTACCTAGTACATATATACTGGCACTTCCCATCCGCCATATTTTCATGTATATATGAACTAGTTTCGCAATCTATATATATATATCCTTATATATATAGATACGTACGTAAACTGCAAGATATTTATCACATGTACTAAACTGTGTCATTCCATTTCTTGCACAAACATATCTACATTTGTATATATGTAAATACCGCCGGCTGTGCGACATATATACATACACATACCCACATATCCTTTATATGTCGGCACTAGTTGCCGTTTCACCTATTCAATCAAAAAGAGTAAAATAAACAATCAATATCCTTTGTTGTTTTTATATATTCTTTATTGGTTTGTTTTATTACATTTGCTTATAACTACGCGAATCACATATAACTACATATATATCAGCTGTTTATGTTGCTGCCGATCCTCAGCTGTTTTCACTTCAGCACTTGCACCTACATATGTACGGACATACACAACAAATCAAATTTATTAAATAACAAACACAATATTCTTTGTTTTTAATTTATTTATTTTTCAATTTCTCATTTCTTCATTACAGTCATCATTTATTTATTTATGTGCTATATTTTATATTTGTGTTCTCAATTGTATACTTGTACGAACATACGCACATACATACGTAACATATAGAATATATGTTATTTTCTCTTAATTTTTCACTTGCGTCCGTACAAACAATTTGGCAACACAATTAACACGTCAAATAATCTATTACGAGTATATTTAATAAACACATAGCACATTCCATAAAGAAACAACAATATCCAATTGTTTGTTATCTTACGTCCAATCAGCTGTGTACTCAGAACATATCACAAAACTATCGATAGCTCTTGCCGACCGCCACAATTTCTTTCGATAGTCGTTCCACGATCAGAATGTTCTCACTTCCCGCATTCATCGTAATTCAAACAACATTTTAAATAAATTTTATAAGATAAAATATATGTTGTTCGTCTTGTTTAAATTTTTTAGTTTATTTAAAAATATAAAAGGAGATATACAATTTACAATTGAATTAAATTAAAATCAATTCATTAATTATATATTATTTAAATCATTCTTCTTTTTGTTCTTTGAGTTAATAAGACGCTTTTTATCTACTTATTTCTTCTCCGTTTTGTTGACAACTTCCTACTTTTTCGTCAACTTCCTTATTTCACGCTTTGAGCCATTTTCTGCCTCAATTACATAAATTTCGGTCAGCTTACTCTTAATTATCATCCATGTCCAATCGTACTAGCCGTGCACAGCTGAGTGTACCCGCTCCGCGCTTGATTAAACGCAGTTCTTCTGCATCTCCCATTCCGTCCGGGAAACCGCAAGCCACCAGCGCGTTCAAACGCAGTCCGGTCGTAACTCGATCCAGTCCAAAGCCTGCAAGTATCTCAGCAAACATGTCTCTGTCTGACTTTATATTCGTAGCTGATAGGCTCATCAAGTTCGAATCCCGCATCGAATATTCTGAGGATATTGGCTCCACTCCGGTAGCTCAACTCCAAGCCTTAGAAATCCGACGGGATCGAGTCAAGGTCCTTTGGGAGAAGTCAGAACAAGAGTATGAAGCGTGTTCCAAAGCGCTTAGCCAGGGGGCTGGTAGTGGCGACGTTGAAGCCATGGAGGCAAAATTCGACCACTGCTATACTGTCTTTGAGCGGTGTACCGCCCAATTAAGCAGGCAGATCGACGCCATTTCACCGTCGAGTGCTCCGTCTGCCCCCCTTTCCGCTCCTTTTGCCTCTCCTGGAGGCTGTCAACTTCCACCAGTTGACATAGAAATGTTCCATGGCGACTACTTGCGTTGGCCGACTTTCCGAGATCTTTTTACGGCCATCTACATAAATAATCCAAGTTTGACTCAGGTGGAAAAGTTATTCCACCTTAATTCCAAAACAGCAGGCGATGCCAACGCTCTCGTTTCAGAATTTCCTCTTACAAACGACGGGTTTGCATCGGCTTGGAATTCGTTGTGTGACCGTTTCGAGAATAAGCGGCTGTTAGTCAACAGTCAGCTTAAACTCCTCTTGAATTTATCCAAGGTCACTAAAGAATCAGGCTCGGCTCTCAGAGAGCTGCATGGCACTATCAATAGGTGTATCACTGCACTCGAGCATGCTCAAATCTCTACAGAGAATTGGGACTGTATCCTTGTGTTCCTGTGCACATCCAAATTGCCGGAACACACTCGAACTCTCTGGGAGCACTCGTTAATACGAAAAACGGAAATTCCAGCCTGGCGGGATGTTAGTCACTTCCTTAGCGAACGTGCTCGCGCACTTGAAGCTATGGAAGGTGATCTTTCTGATCCAACAGTTCCAATCTCCATTCCGAGATCCGCAAACCCTGCCCGTCCAAACCGAGTCAAATCATTCCACACGCAAGTAGACACGAAACGCATGAAGTGCGAGCTGTCCTTGCAAGAGAACCATCCTAGTCCGAGTGAGGTTATGCCGAACACCCAAACGTATTTGGCTGCTAATACGCAAAGAGTCCTCCTCGGCACGGCGGTGGTCAATATATGCCACTTCGGAGCCATCTATCCCGCCCGTGCTTTAGTCGACTCAGGGTCCGAAACGACTTTTATTTCTGAACGACTATTCCGTAAGATCAAGTTGCCTTTCACATCCGTGAAAACACAGGTTTCCAGCCTGAATCAAGCGATTACGGCCGACGCCCAAAAGCTTTGCAACTTTGATATTGGTTCTCCGTTGAAACCGACATTGCGAATTAAAGCTTCCGCTCTCGTAATTCCAAAACTTGTCGGCAACCTCCCTTCGTCTCCGATTCCGCAACACTTGTTGAACATTCTTCCGAATATTCAGCTAGCTGATCCCGAGTTTCACAAGAGTTCGGAAATTGATATCCTTATAGGAGCGGATATCCTTCCGTCTATTATGCAGGGAGGCTGCCATCCTCAAATTTGTGGACCTCTACTAGGTGTAGAGACTGTTTTCGGCTGGGTACTCTCAGGCCCACTGACGCAAGCGCCACCGGAAACTGTCTCCTCCTTCCCACCACAAGTTTTCGTCGGTTCCAACGCGCTCCGTCCATTGCTACACGATAAAAGGCTGAATGATATCCTTCATTCAGCCCCAACACCACAAACAATTTATCCTCCGACGCCTTTCACCTTTCAGGTAAAGCTCCCGTCATCGCAAGACAGCACACCATCCAGCGCCAATTCCTTCCGGTGTCGCGTGTGCAGAGGAGTCCACGCTCTTCGGAAGTGCCGACGATTCCTGGAACTTCCGACGAAGAAACGGATTCGTGCGGTACTGACCACCAAGTACTGTACGAACTGCTTGGCTCACGAGCACTCTGGGCAATCCTGCCGTAGCAAAGGAGGGTGCAAAACATGTGGCCAGGATCATCACACTCTCCTGCACCTCCATGGATCAAAGCAGTTCGCCGCTTCAGCTCCTAGAGAGGCGGTCACCAATCCGCCCTAATTTTGCAATCCTTGCAAGGGGGGGAGAATGTTAATGTCAGATTGCATTAACAGGAGCTGCTCCTCCCTCACGTCAACATGCTATGCTATTGACAGTATTATGCGCTGTTAATAACATAACTCCGACTCCAGTTCTCCTACTGGTTCGCAATCGGGAATTATTCTTCCTACTTTCTTTGCTAGACACTTAACTACATTTAACTAATAAGAAAAAAGACACAGCTTGTCACTCAATAAAGTCGAGGAAATACAACCACGATTTTGTATTTATCATCGGGCCGCCACTACAACATATATTATTTACATTATATACATTATAGTTCTATATTTAGTTTGTTGATTATTTTTATAAAGTTTTCTATATTTGCTTTATTGGGTTTTAAGATAATGATGTTGAGTGTGGGGGAATCGAGGGATTTGCAGATATTCATTACATGTTGGCATTGTAGTTGTAGGTGTTTTGTTGTCAAGGTGTCGCTATTGCAGAATGGGCAAATAGGAGCAGGTGTTTTATTGAAAATGAATTCGTGAGTTGATTTTGTGTGTCCTACTCTGAATCTTGTGTATTTTATTACGTGTTTCCTATCTGTTTGAGTTGGAAAATGTGTAGATTCTCTTGCAGGGTTGATCGTTTTGTAGAAGTGTGTGTAGTCGTTCCAGATTGTTTTAAGTGTTTCTTTGGTTGTTATGTTAATTAATTTATTGATATCTTTATACTTTGTTCCCAAAGGGAAAAAAGTATATTGGTTTTGTGCAATGTCCGTCTTGCTGTCCGTCCGTCTGTCCGTCTGTCCGTCTGTCCGTCTGTCCGTCTGTCCGTCTGTCCGTATGAACGCAATATTTTTCGGCGCTATTAGAGCTAGAGACTTGAAATTTTAAACATATACTCATATATGCTCCCGAATTATAAAGTGTAAAAATTTTCCCGATCCGCCCACTAGGGGCGTGGCAAATCGGAAAACTCTTCCGCCCATAGTTAAGTTATCATACTAGATGATGAGCTAGAGAGTTGCAATTTGAAATGTATACTCGGGGTGACAACCCAAGTTCAAAAAGCTATGGCGGATATATCTACGCCCATTGGGGGCGTGGCAAATCGGGAAATACGTATCTTCTACACCGTTAAAGCTAGAACGCTGAAATTTTGCATGTGAGTTAATGTTATGATTCTAAGAAGATCGATCAAAAAGTTATATGTCTACGCCCATTGGGGGCGTGGCAAATCTGACCTGAATATATAGTGATTTTTCAAATTGTGCTATATTTTAAACACTATTGACACTAGAGACTTGAAATTTTGCATGTATACTCGGGTTGACAACCCAAGACTAATAAGCTATGGTAGATATATCTACGCCCACAGGGGGCGTGGCAAACCGCAAAAGTTTATATCTCCTACAGTTTTAGAGCTAGAAGCTTGAAAATTGGATGGTTGAGTTACTAATGTTCTCCTCTATCGATGCCCCAAAAATAATTTTTCAGCCTCTTTGGGGGCGTGGCATATCGAAAAATACCCTGTAATTTTCGCATTTTTGGAATGTAAGCAACCAAATTTTGCAGTCATGTTAGCCTCGGCCTTTTCTAAGAACTGGCAAAAAATTATGCGTCTACGCCCACTGGGGGCGTGGCAAATCGGCAAAGAAGTTTGTTGTGGCCAACTGCATAATTCATGCATATAATAGCTTAGTAGCAATTGCTAAGATGGCAAAAAGCATTTTAACATAAATTTAATAATATTAATAAATTTTAAAAAATAAAATTGATAAGTTTTTGATTAATAAATAAAAAGTTTCCACCGGGATTCGAACCTAGGTCTTTTGAAAACAACATGTAATCGTTAGCTAAACCTAAATCAATTCACAGCTGATCAGCTGACCAGCTGATCAGCAGCTTGTGACGAAACAAAACAATACAATCGCAATTCTTGCAATATGTATACACTTTTGGATGTGTATACACTTACACATAAATACATATATGCATGCATAGAAAAACTGCTTGCCACACAGCGTGGCAAATCGGAAAAATTGTTTTAGTTTTTGCTTAAATGCAAAATTCATATGCGTATGTTTATAAATTATCATCAATTGGCAGCAAGCATTTTATAATAAATATACAAATATAAAAAAATAAAAAATAAATAATTTTTGAAAAAAAGGTTTCTGCGGGATTCGAACCCACGCACCCAAGTATAGCTTGCATAGTGCTTACCACCAGCGCCACTGCCCTGATCTGCACTCCTTTAACTAAAACCAAATAAGATATTGTAATGCATTGCTAGAGCGCCTTTTGACAAAACTAAAATAACGATCGAAAAATTCCCAATTCAGTCACAATTCGTAGAATATTCTGGCATGCAAACTTTTGTATGTATACTTAGAAAATTGTGTATACTCGTATAGTGTGTACATGTGTAAATCTGTATGTATGTGTAGGAAAAACGTTTGTTGCTTGCCATGTACGTTTTCTAATTGCCGAAATATTTCGTTAATTAAATGTTTATTAAATAAATAAGATGCACCTATGGGAACAAAGTATATCGCAGTTAGTGGCGCCTAACTGCAACGTTCTTACTTGTTTTAATATCTTTTTGTTGTTGATGTTGTGTAGGTGTAATGGTGAAAGTGTGGCCATTTTAGCTGCTGTGTCTGCTAGCTCATTTCCTTTTATCTTAACGTGTCCAGGTGTCCAGAGTAGTTTGATCCTTTTTTGATTTGAGTTGAGTTTGTCCCGAATTTTTGCAATTGTGGGTTGATAGGTGTTGGGGTTTTTGACAGCTAGTAAGGTGGAGAGAGAGTCTGTGCAGATAACAAATTTGATTTTTTTGTCCTTTTGAGCGAATTCCACCGCACAGAGGATCGCTTCCGCTTCGGCTGTATAAATTGAAGAGTGCCAAGGTGTGACTGCTGATTTTAATATTTTATTGTCTTCTGTGACAACACTGAAAGCAGTTATGTGGTTCAGTTTAGAAGCGTCTGTGTAGAGAAAAGTCCATTCCTTGTATTCATTTCTGATTTTGTCGAAAGTTTTTCTCTAGACTACGTCTGGTGTATTGTCCTTTTTAAATTCCGAGAGCTCTAACAGTATAGCGTGACTGTTTCTTGTCCAAGGTGGGAATTTTTCTTTGTACTTGCGCTCTGATGACAAGAGTATCTTGAGAGCTGCAGCCTCTTTGATGATCATTTCAAGGCTTGATGGCTTTTTGATTTCTCTTTTCCGTTTAAGTTGTTTGAGGAGTGTGTTTTGTAAAGAGGAGCCATGTGTATTTGTGATGTTTTTTATATGTCGTCTAATGCTCCATTGGAATCTAGTGACTAAATCGGGGAGTCCTGATTCTGCCAACATGTTTCTTATCGGAGTAGTACGGAAGGCACCTAATGATAATCTGATGGAGGAATGGTAGGGAGTGGAGAGTTTTGCGAAATTTGTTTTGTTTGTTTTTCCGTATATTGCAAGACCGTAATCTATCTTGACAAGTATTATTGACTTAGTTATATTAATTGGAGATGAGGTATTGCTTTTTTAACTTATTGCTACTTAAACATTTAATTATATTTAATCTATTATTTAGTGAGTTTGTCAGAGCTTTGATATGCTCATTCCAGTTGTATTTATTGTCGAATGTTAAACCTAGAATTTTGAGGTGTTGTGTTTTTGATATGTTTACATTATTTATTTTAATATATATGTTAGTGAAGTTATGTTTTCTACATATATGAAGGTGTGTGGATTTTTCCGCTGATATTTTTGTTCCTGTAATATTGCACCAGTGGTGAATTTTAGAAAATAAATTAGTTATTATACCCTGAGCCCATTGAAAATGGGAAATCAGGGTATAATGGTTTTGTTAAATGTATGTAACAGGCAGAAGGAGGCGTGGCAGACCCCATAAAGTATATATATTCTTGATCAGCATAAAAAAATAAGTTGATCTAGTCCTGTCCGTCTGTCCGTCCGTCCGTCCGTCCGTCCGTATGTATGAACGCGTCGATTTCCGAAGATACAAAAGCTAGAGAGTTCATTCTTTTTGTGTTAGGTTCGTATATTGCACGCGCAGTACGAGTTTGTTTCAGAAATTCGATAACTTGTATATTTGCAAAGTTATCGATAAACGAACTTATCGGGAACCTGTTATAAAATTCTATCTAATTCATCTTTAGAGTTAGAGTCTCCAAGTCTTCTGTATATATATAGATACTAATTTATTACAATTTCGGTTTTTATCAGATTTTGGATTCCGGTCCCCACTTCGCCCCACCACCCCCAAATGTGAAAAAAAATGCATTTCAAATACTAGAGACATGCAGTTTGGTTTAGCATATAGATATGAATATCATAATCATAATCTGAAGAAATCAAAACGATTGTCCATCTAGAAACAGAATTATTAATCATCAAAGTTTTCTCATCAAAACCCATGCGACCCAGCAGCAAAGCAGCGAGACAGCAAGACGCTTGCAATGCTTACACACATGCATACACACATACATGCTTACAAGCGTAGATCAGCGTCTATGCGTGCAGAAACGAATCGAATAATTCTTGGAATATTATTCGTTCGAAGAAGGGCTCAGGGGATTCGTAGTCGAGCAGTCTCGACTACAGCTTTCTTACTTGTTTTGGTGTTATAGCCGGGGCTTGGATTGAAAAAGAAAGGTCGTCTGCGTACATAGTGTGTTTGAAGAATGAATTTTGGTTTATCAAGTAATTTAATTTATTAAAAGCAATGAGAAAAAGCGTGACTGAAAGTGGGGAACCTTGTGGGATGCCGTTTTTTAAGCCCATTTCATTGGATAAGGTGTTATTGGCTTTTACGCGTATTCTACGGTTGTTAAGGTAGCTTCGAATGTAAATGATGATTTTTGGACCAAATTTCCAATCATATAGTTGCTGTATGATACAATGTGCTCCCACCCTGTCAAAGGCTTTTTCCATGTCGATTGAAAGGACCGATATGTGGTTTTTTGTGGCTAAGCTGTTACAAATAAAGTTGTCAATTATAAGTAAGGGGTCCATGGTCGACCTGTTTTGCTTGTATGCATATTGGTTAGGAGATAGGAGGTTCTCTTGGTTAAGCACCCACATAATTCTTTTTGATATAATTTTTTCTAGGATTTTGGAGATACAAGGGAGCAGTGATATTGGGCGATAACTGTTGAGTAAGTGCTTTGGTTTGTTTATTGGTATTATTGTTGCGATTTTCCATTGTTGGGGGATATTGCTGGTGTCAAGTATTATATTATAGAGCTCTAAGAGTTTGTTTATTGCAGATGGAGGGAGCTTTTTAATTATTTGATAATTGATATTGTCCTGCCCGGGGGTGGATCCTTTAAGGGTATCTAGGCAAGATTGTAATTCTAAAAGTGTTATGGGTTTTTCGTTGATTTTAGCCCTGTTTCTTGGAGTGTACGTGATGGATGTTTGGGCTATGTGCTGTTGTTTGTTATTTATGAAAGTGTGTGAGAAATTTGAGTCATTTGAGTATTTAGACCAGGTTTTGCAAATGCTTCGGTTATTTTTTCCGGATCGCATGTGTTACCTGATTCCATTTGTATTGAGTGGATGTGTGTGATTTTATGTATTCCTGAGAGCCTATGAACTTTGTCCCAGAGTGTTTTAGTTGTTGTGCAAGGGCTTATATCTTCTGAAATTTAGCAAAGCTTATTCCTTGGGCTATTTTTGCTGTATATTTAAACTTTGCGTTCGCTTTTTTGTAGATTAGCATGTTTTCTGTGCTTAGGTGTTTTCTTAAATTGTTTAAACATTTTATTTTTTCTTTTTTTAATTTTTCAAGTTCTGGGTTCCACCAATATATGTGATTATTTTTCTTTCTGTTGGGATTGGATGTAGGTATTGATTTGTTAGCAGATGCCTTGACTATTTTGAGGAATTTGGCGGCTGCTTGATTAGTATTGTGTGTTATAGCTAGTCTTTGTGTTAGTGCATCTATATTTTCCTGGAACAGTTCCCAGTTCGCAGAGTGAAGTTTATATCTATGTGTTTTATAAAATGATTTTGTATTTGCTGTGGGAAAGATTTGTATGCGTATTGGGTAGTGGTCGCTTCCATATAGATCTTCATCTATAGACCAGGTGGCATTAAGGTTAAGTGGTGGTGAACAAAAAGCTAGGTCAACGTGCGTGAAAGTGTTATGGGTGGAGTAATGTGTGGGGTCTCCTTTGTTTAGAACTATTAGATTGCTATTGTGTGCAAAATTTGCAATAATATTTCCTCTTGGGTTGTTTGAGGGCGATCCCCAGAGTGAATGCCAGGCGTTACAGTCTCCTAGCAATAAGACAGGCTTATTAAAACTATCTGTCAGGTTGCGAAGGTCTTGTTCTGTGAACTTGTCTGTAGGAGAAAGGTAAATGTTAATAATTACAAACGGTGATTTAGCTTGTATTCGGCACATATTGCCAAGATGTTTGACCGATGATCTACTATTCTATGTTGTATATTTTTTGATATTAGAAGAGCTACTCCTCTGTTGGCTTTAGGGGCTGATGAATTAGTATCATTCTTCAGATAAAGCGAGAATTGGTTTGGTATGGGAATTTTTGAGTTGGGACCGGTTATATGAGTTTCTTGTAGAGCTATTATATGTGGGTTATGGTTTTTTATTAGGAGAGAGAGATTATGGTATTTGTGCTTATATCCATTTATATTCCATTTGTAAAATTTGTAGAGTCATGTATGTATGTATGTATTCGTTTTTGTTTTGATTTTTGTGCTAGTATTATAATCTCTCTCTTGCTTGCTCTCCTTCTCGGTTTAGCGAAGTTGCGCTTTAATGCAATAGATCATTATAGGCTTTCGCAGAGAACGAGAAAGAGAGCGAGCTTTGAGAGCTTTGAGAGATTTTCTTACAACTCAACGTCCTCTATGATACTATCCGTATCAGAGAGAGTTGAGTAGTTTTGGTTGTTTGTCTTGGATTTTCTTCTTTCGTAAGTGATGTTTATGTCTGTTTCTGAGTCGCTTGAGTTAATCTTGTCTTTGTTATTTGAGCGTTTCGTTGTGTTGAGTGTTTGTTTATATGGTGTTTTTGTGCTATGTACCGGCGTTTCTTTTGCATATTTTGTGTTTGTAAAGTCAAAGGTTTTTCGGGTGTGCTTTTAGTTTTTATTTTGTCTTTAGAATTATTTTCTATATTGGCGTTGGATGGTAAGATTTTTGTCTCGTTTTCTTTTTGCGGGTGTTAATTTAGCAGCTATTTCTGAAAATGTTTTTTTCATATTTGTCGGTGTCTGTGTGTATTGTTTGTAATACTTCGTTTTAGCTTCGTACATAGTGCATTTATCATTGGTTTTTATTTTAATTATTTCTTGCGCTTCCTTAAATTTCGGACAGTTTTTGCTGCTAGCTGCATGCTCTCCTCACAGTTCACGCAGAAAGTGCGAGTGCACTGAGTTGGTTTGTGATCTGGTAGTCCACATGGGTCGCAAACTGTTGTTGCTTTGCAATACTTTGCTGTGTGGCCTATAATTTGACAATTTTTGCATCGCATGGGGTTAGGTATATATTGTTTAACCTTTACGACGTGCCATGATATTTGCATTTTTTGGGGAAGATTATATAAATTGAAGGTGAGCTGCACTACGCCAGACGGAATGTTTTTGCCATCAATGAGCTTAGTGTATTTATATACATCGACCACTCCTTGAGACTTAAGTTATTTAAGTATTTCTTCATTTGGGACGTTGTTAAGGAATGGGGCATATACTGTGCCTTTGCAGTAATTAAGATTCTTGTGGTATTCACAAGATATTTGGCAAATACCATGGAGTTCTTTGGCAGCGATGAATTTTTCTGCTATTGTTGCGTTCTCTACGAAAAGTAGAAGATTTCCGTCACGCATTTCGTTAATTTTTAATATGTTTTTACTGATGAGTTTAATTGCACGCTCTACGGCAAACAGGAGAATGTGGTGATTGGATTTTTGGTGTCGGTGGCTGACATAATAATGAATTTTGGGTTAGGTAAATTGGGAGTTGGAAGTTCTGGGAAAGCTTCTGACAGTGGTGTAGGCTTTTTTCTTTTGGTTTTGGGGCTATCGCTTAGCATTGCAAAGCGATTCGCCCTTGACTATAATGCCCTGTGGGCATAGCTATGCGTTTGACTTACTTTATGCTTTTATGCTTCTGTGTATATTGAAAGGTGAAGAATGAGTGTACAAAAAGAAGTAGGCGCTTGAAAAATTGATAAGCTGTGAACTGAACTCTACGATAACACAACCGTTCGGTACGAGGTCTAGTCGACGACTGTTATTGAAAATGTTTTCCCAAACATTAGTGAGAATTATCAGAATTATGCTTGGTTAAGTCAACGAACAATTCTCGCCGCAAAGAATAATGATGTACTCGTACTAAATTTTTTTCCACCACATAACTGCAAGTTGGTTCATTTATTATGATATTACGTAATTGAATCCACCGCTACTTTGCAACGGTACTCGGCTTGCAGTGAAAGACTTATGCCGAATTTGATTGGGTCAACCATTATTCACGGAAAGTACGCAGGTGAAATGTATGTATTTCCCCGAATTCCAATGATTCCGAGTGTTCATCCGACTTCATCCTGTGTGAAATGATTACCTATTTTTAATAATTGTTCAAGAACTTGTGTTTACCTCAAATTGTCTTTATGGACTACCCTCCCCTTAACAAGTACAGACGTTCCCAGGTCTGCTTGTATGGTGCCTTCTGTACACAACGGAGATAACTTATTGCCCAATCTTTTATTGCCCTTGATGTAAACTTTTCTAAAGTAAAATATTCTATCGTGGCTCTCATAATTGCTTCAACTATATTGTTAATTTTTTTGTTTATTTTTTACGCAACAGCGCAAGTTTTACATTTTAAAACATGTCATTAGCCAATTTAGCCATTTTAGGGAATTAGTAATTGCGGATTATCTGTTTGATATTTTCTTGTGCTGCTTTATGTGCACGCTTATGTTCGACATTAATTATTTCTACCTGATCGTCTTTATTGGTGACGTCTGAGACAACGTTCTTGCAATTCCAGAACTTAGTTGTTGGGAATGCCGAAACTAGCTAGTTGAATGGCCGCTAGGGTTGGAAGGTCGTAATGTAATGCGTTCACAACGTCGGGATTTATCGCAAGCTTCAATGTATCTAGAAGGCTGTCTCTATCCGTAAATTGAATTAAGTGGCGAGTTTTTTTGCCGAATAGGATGAGTCTACGATGTAACATGTAGCGTGATTCTTCAATGATCACCTGATTCCTATAACAATTTAGGGGATTTTCCGACATTCGTATTGTGTATCTCAGGGAAGCCTCGCTGTGGATGGTGGCTATGTCCAAGTGCGGTTCGTCTTGGAGAGCGTTAAGCTCCTGTCTGGACAATGCGTCCGTTACCAAGTTTTCTTTCCCTGGCTTATAATGCAACTTGGCATTGTGTTCCTCAATAAAGGCCTTCCATCTTTTTATCTTTGCATTAGTGTTCTTTTCGGATACTGCAAATGTGATGGGTTGGTGATCAGTGAAAATGTGTAATTCCCTAGTACCGTATAGGAGGTTTTGCAACTTGCCTAGGGCCCAATGGCTAACTGCTCCCTCTCATTTGTTGCGTAGTGAGATTCACACGTTTTCAGTGTTCGTGAGATCATGGTGATCGGTCTCCACCCCTGGGACAATACTGCTCCAATGCCATTGCAGAAGCAACTGTTGTTAAATCAAAAGGTTTTTGAAAGTCTGAAGCTAATATATTTCTTAATCGGTTGAAAGCGTCACGCTGAGATTCGTCGAATTCGACAGCTACTTTTCTGGACATATGCTTACTTACAGTACCATTTTCTCCCTTTAGCATATCTTTCGAAGGCCTTGCTTTGGATGCAAAGTCTTTCATAAATAGTATTTATTAAATACCCTTTAGTAGCTGGCTAGCCCTAAAAACGATCGTAAGGCGTATAAATTTTTTGGTTCGATGTAATCTTGGATAGCTTTGACTTTTTCTGGGTCAGTTCTTGCTCCTTCGCTAGTAACGAAAAACCCTAAATATTTGACACTTTCTTTAAAAAAATTTGTCTTCTCTTTAGAGACTCTCATGTTTGCTTCGTAAAGTTGTTGAAGAACTGTGTCGATATGGCGGACATGTTCGGCAGCGGTTTCTGAGAATATAATTACGTCGTCAACGTAGACATAACATATTTTACCGATCTGCTCTCGGAGAACGTCGTCTATGCTCTATGAAAAATGCTTCCCGCGTTTTAATTCAAAGTGCAGTCGACTGAACTCATATTTTCCCCCATTTACTGAAAAGGCAGTTTTTTCACGGTCGTTTTCTGCAAGATATATCTGGTGATACCCGGATTTAAGATCCAGTGTGGTGAAATACTTCGTTTCGCTAGAATCATTTGGATGTTCGGCATCGGGTAACGGTCGGCAATGGTCTTCTCATTAAGCTTTCTAAATGACAAGCTGTTTGTTCTTGTTGCCGTCGGTATCCACACCTTTCTTGTCAACAACCCAAGTTGGACTGTTGTATGCAGATCTTGATGGTCTTATAATGCCATCTTTTAACAATTGAGTGATTTCTTTGTTCACAAAATCTGCAACGCCAATAGGATTATGGATAAAACTCTTGTTTGTCTTCGGTGCGGATTGTGGCGACGACAGAAGTGTTAAAGGGCAATGCCTCGTTAGAGGTCGAAAATGCACCAATTCTTTTCTTAAAATCGCCTTTTACCGAATTTGGGACTACGATATCATCGATATGCGTGAAATTTACGTTTATCGCAGGAATAGTGTTTAAGTATCTCTGAAGTGTTACCGTAGTTTATGCTATTCCCCATTAGATCTATGGTGACCCCCGCCTGCGTTAGCAGATCGAAGCATATTATGGCGTCAAAGGTATCAATATGAAGAATGTAGCAACTTTTCCAAAAATTACCATAGAACATTTTTGTTGAATTTTACTGGAACCATGAATGGAGTTCACAGTAAATGGGGAGTCGATAACTGTTACGTTTTTTAACTCCTTGACGGGCTTTGCGTAATTTTTTGCCGCCCCGGTGTCGATGAGAATTTTTAGTGTTCTGCCAGCCAATTGTCGCTCGACGAACGGCAATTGGGACTGTTCCCTAAAAATTAAGGAGATCATTATCCGCTGGCGTGTCACTTTCTTCATCGATTTCAGCACAAGCTGTCTCGGCTATGCCATCGTACTCATTTGTTTTTTGGCTCAGAGATTCCTGGGAGATGTTATTTACCCTTTTGGCGTCTAAAGCCTGACATACGTTCCGAGGTGTTATGCCTCTTCTGGGCTTCGCCTTGAGCGACATGGCCCGGTGGTTTTCCCCAATTTGTTGGCTGCCCTAAATTTATATGTCGAAGGATCGACGTCCATGGGTTGGACCTGTCTCTTATATTGTGAGTCTTTGTCATTGGGCATTAACATGTGGTCATTTTGTTGAGCTTTGTTCTGTCCTTGGTTTGCCCACAAATGTGGATTTCTCTCCTGTCCTCTACCTTGTCTAGCTTGGTTGCGATTCCCATTCCTACCATTTTCTTGTGCCTGGTTTCTTTCTTCTTACAAACTCTCGCATATGATGCAGCGAAAGCACTCCTTTCGATGCTATTTTCAGCCTCACGAGCCGCTGCTAAAGCAGACGGCAATCTTTGCGCTTTGCTGGGATGACTAAGACTTTCAGGGACCTCTTTAGGCCTGCCATGAAGGCATGAGGGCATCATCTCTGACTTCTGCCACAGATAATAGCCGGCAGCTTGATCATTGTGAGTCATCACTATTTTGTTTGTTACCAGGGTCAATTCTTTCTCAAGTTCGTCATAGTAGTCCATCAATTCAAGATCACCTTGCCTGACGAGTTCTAGCTGTTGTCTTAGAACACGCAAAGATGTTTTGTGTGCATATGTGCAGTCAAGTCTATCTATAATCGCGTCAAAATTGAACACTGTATTATGTGATGTGAGAACAGCTCGCGCAGTTCCACCTACTTTGTTTTTTTAAATGGCCACTGCCTCGTAATGCGCCACGCTACCTGCGTATCGCTTGAAAATTCATATGCATCTACGGCTGCTTGTCGCCCAGACACATATTGTTCGTGATTCCCATCAAACATGGGCACTGATTTGACAATATCTAGTTTCACTTCATACCTAATGTTGAGGTCGATAGTCACTCTCTGGTATACTTCTACATGTGGTGATTCTATTTGCAGGGCGTTTACCTGACCTCTGACAGCTTCGAGCTATGCACGAAATTCACTTTTTAAGCGCCTCTCTTGTTCGACAAGAGCGCTGTTCACTGCGCCTTCTACTAACGTTTTCAAACATTAATGGATCCATGTGTATCTGTCTATTTCTGGGTTAAAACCTATTTCTTGATCTTCATCTCTATCGTATTCGATTTTAACTTGTCTATAAGCCCAACTCATAAGCAATCAGTGAAGCGGAATCAGTTTTTATTTATTTGGACTTTTATCGCGCCTGCGGCAGAATAAATTCACAGCGACATTGTAATATAACACTGCAGACGTTTGCGCTGCTTATTTATTTAAAATTCGACTTTTATATGTGGTGTTTTATTTTAATACATATAATTTCTTTTTTTTTTCTAATTGTTAGCGAACAGTCAATTACATATTTTATTTACGGTTTGGGATCTTCTAAATTAATTTTATCCTGTTGGGCGCCAGCTACTTCAGTCTGCTGATCCAGTGGTTCCCGCGAGATGAATGCTGTCGTCAGTCAGATCAGTGGAGACGTGTGCTCTTGGAGCTTGATCCTTAATTGTGAAGATTATGTTGGGATAAGACTATTATCCCATATCACTGCCCGTCAGGTACAATGATGTGAATGAGTTAAAACCAATATATTTACGGCTTGTGCCGGAGTAGAGTTTATGCGACCTCTTAACGCTTCAATATACAAATAGAACTAAATTCTATCATACAATTATGAGGAGCTAGAGCTAAGTAAGTATATAAGTATAAGTATATAAAACCAAAATTTTAAAATGATATATGATCAATAAGCCGACTCAGCATATTTGTAATGCTAACTCAGTGCTGTTCGTTGGAACTGTAACATGGACACTCCAACTTAGTATTTGCGCGGTCTGGTCAATGAGTTCATTGCGAGGGGCGTTCGTAACTGGTTGTTAAATTACACACTTGGGTGTGTATACACGTACAATCATCTCTGTACACATACATACAGATATGCATGCATACAAAAACTACTTACCAGGCAGCGTAAATCAGTAAAGTTGTTTTGGGTTTTGCTTAAATGCACAATTCATATGCGTATGTTTATAAATTATTATCAATTGGCAGCAAGCATTTTATAATAAATATACAAATATAAAAATATACAATATAAATAAACAAGTAAGAACGTTGCAGAACTAACAGCGAAATACTTTGTTCCCATAGGTGCATCTAATTTATTTAATAAACATTTGATGAACGAAATATTTCGACAATTAGAAAACGTACATGGCAAGCAACAACGTTTTTCCTATTCATACATATGTACATACATACAGATTTACACATGTACACACTATACGAGTATACACACAATTTTGTATGTATGCATACAAAAGGTTGCATGCCAGAATATTCTAAACATTGTGACTGAATTGGCAATTTTTCGATTGTTGCTTTAGTTTTGTCAGAGACGCTCTAGCAATGTCTTATTTGGTTTTAGTTAGCGCGGCACAGATCAGGCGCTGGTGGTAAGCGCCATGCAAGCTATACTTGGGTGCTGGGTTCGAATCCCGCAGAAAACTTTTTTTTTCAAAAATTATTATTTTTTAATTTAATTTTTTTTTTTTATATTTGTATATTTATTATAAAATGCTTGCTGCCAATTGATTGCCAATTAATTTATAAGCATACGCATATGAATTGTGCATTTAAGCAAAAACTAAAACTGCTTTATGGTTTCCGATTTGCCACGCTGTGTGGCAAGCAGATTTTCTATGCATGCATATATGTATGTATGTATGTATGTGTACACAGATGTTTGTATGTGTATACACATCCAAGGGTGTATACATATAGCAAGAATTGCGATTGTATTGTTTTGTTTCGTCACAAGCTGCTGATCAGCTGGTCAGCTGATCAGCTGTGAATTTATTTAAGTTTGGCTAACGATTACATGTTGTTTTCAAAAGACCTGGGTTCGAATCCCGCTGGAAACTTTTTATTTATTAATCGAAAACTTATAAATTTTATTTTTTTTATTTTTTAATATTATTATATTTATGTTAAAATTGCTTTTTGCCATTCTTAGCAATTGCTACTAAGCTATTATATGCATGAATTATGCAGTTGGCCACAACAAACTTCTTTGCCGATTTGCCACACCCCCAGTGGGCGTAGACGCCAGTTCTTAGAAAGGGCCGGGGGCTAACATGCCTGTAAAATTGGTTGCTTAAATTCCAAAAATGCGAAAATTACAGGGTATTTTTCGATATGCCACGCCCCCAAAGAGGCTGAAAAATTATTTTTGGGTCATCGATAGAGGAGGACATTAGTAACTGAACCATCCAAATTTCAAGCTTCTAGCTCTAAAACTGTAGGAGATATGAACTTTTGCGGTTTGACACGCCCCTGTGGGCGTAGATACATCTACCATAGCTTATTTGTCTTGGGTTGTCAACCCGAGTATACATGCAAAATTTCAAGTCTCTAGTGGCAAAAGTGTTCAAAATAGCTTTTTGAACTTGGGTTGTCACCCCGAGTATACATTCCAAATTGCAACTCTCTAGCTCATCATCTAGTATGATAACTTAATTGGGCGGAAGAGTTTTCCGATTTGCCACGCCCCTAGTGGGCGGATCGGGAAAATTTTAAATTTTAACACTTTATAATTCGGGATCATATATGAGTATATGTTTAAAATTTTAAGTCTCTAGCTCTAATAGCGCCGAAAAATATTGCGTTCATACGGACAGACGGACGGACAGCAAGACGGACATTGCACAAAACCCAATATACTTTTTCCCCTTCGGGAACAAAGTATAATTAAAAAATAATTTTTGAAAAAAAGTTTTCTGTGGGATTCGAACCCACGCACCTAAGTCTAGAGCGCCTTCTGAAGTAACGATCGTAAAATTCCCAATTCAGTCACAATTCTTAGAATATTCTGGCATGCAAACTTTTTATGCATACATAGAAAAATGTGTGTATACTCGTATAGTGTGTGTGCATTTGAAGACATGCCTTTTTTTTGTATTTTTTAAAACTGTATAGCTATAATATTTAAGTGTAAGAAATAAGATTGTAACCAATGTGCAGAGCAATTGAGATTGCTGTAAGAGCGAGCATAGGAGTTTCGCTCTCCTTCTGCTCGCACTTAGATGCGCTCTCTAATGTGCAAGCTGCGCTTGCTGTTAGACAATAAAATCAGTATGAATCGAAACACTGGTGCCTAGGCTTGGCTCGCAAGATGACATTTGGGAGGTTTTGCTCTAAAGTAGTCTCTGGCTTGCTAAGCCACGCCAGGACAATGGCGGAATCAGTCCAATAAAAGGATTGGAAATTGGAAGCGGGAGCTGCTGAGAGCACTGTCGAGCACAGCTCAGCCAAAAGAACGGCTCCACACAGCTCTAAACGGGGTATTGTGAGCGTCTTGACTGGGGCCACACGTGTTTTGGCAGCAATCAAGTTGGAGAAACATTGGCTGCCAACTCGAGCCAATGTTGGAGGAGATTAGCCGGTAGAGGTTGATCCCAGTCTAATCCTTGCAGCCAGATTTCCTGCATGAAGATCTTAGCACGGACGACAAAGGGAGCCAGCCGGCTGGATCGAATAATTTCGAAATTTGCGAGAGGACGTTCCTCTTGGTATAGAGTTCTTCGGCTGGAATTTCGGATGGGACAAAGAAGAATTCGTCAGACCGAGCCTGCCAGCGGATGCCCAAAGTCTTGGCTGTGCTGGAATCATCAAACTCTAGAAAGTCTTCGCGCAGCCTATGAGTCTTGGGAATCGCCGTTAGACATTCTTGAGAGTTGGATGTCCATTTTCTTAAGGGGAGCCCCGCACCATGCAGAGCTTCTTGAAGCTCTGCGATAGTCGCAACAGCCTTTGCTACGGAGTGTGACCCTGCGAGAACGTCATCGACATACATGCACTCCGATATGACATGGCTTGCCAGTGGCAAGCGGGGTCTCACATCGATGGCCAGCTGTTTAAGCACCCTAAGTGCTAGAAACGGAGCACAGTTAACCCCGAAGGTAACCGTATTTAGCTCGAAGTCACCGATGTCGCCATCTGGCTTGCGGAATACAAGTCGTTGGAATGCTGTGTGCTTGGGATCGACACGAATTTGGCGATACATCTTTTGAATATCGGCATTAAACACGTACCGATAGTATCGCCATTGCAAAATTTGGATCGTGAGATCGGATTGGAGGACTGGGCCTGGATAAAGAATATCATTCAGGCTTTTTCCGTTGGACGAGGGGGACGACGCATTGAACACCACTCTCACCTTAGTTGTGGTGCTCTCGGGCTTGAAAACCGCGTGATGCGGCAAGTAGAAATTGCCCAGGGCAGGATTGCCACGGGTGGGGACAGGCTTCATGTGACCTAAGTCAAGATATTCCTGCAGGATAGCATCGTATTCAGCCTTAAGTGATGGATTTTTGGAGAGCCTATTCTCATTTTTCAAGAATTGCCCAGCGCGATGGACCGCGAATGGCCCAAGTCAATATGGTCGGGATCTTTAAATGGAAGAGTCACGACATATGAGCCAGAACTGTCCCTCTTGGTCGTTCGGACGAAGTTGTCCTCACAAGCGGAGTCTGGTCCTCGGGCCACCTTAGGAAGATTCTCCACCTCCCAGAATTTGGAGAGGAGATGATCGAGCTGCTCTTCCTCGGAAAAAGTGACTCGAGTCGTGAATGCCGAGACGTTTTTTCGCAAATTCTGCGTGACTGGACCAGTCAGGATCCAGCCGAAGATTGTCTCTTGACCCATTAAAGAGCCGCAAAGACTAGGACGGAAACCTCCCTTGACGACCGATGGAAGGATGTCTGCTCCTAGAAGGACATCGATTTGGCCGCTCTTAAAAAATAAGGGATCGGCCAACGGAAGATCAGGAATCCCATCTAAAAGGTGTTGCGAGAGGGGATAAGATGGCAGATTGCCACACAACTGAGGGAGGACGAGAGCCGATGCGTCGATCCGGAGCGTCGGTTCCAGCGGAGAGCCAATATGGAAATTGCACCGCTTCCGCGACTGGGTCGTTACCGACTCTCCTAGGCTCGACACCTGAGTCTGCGTTGCTTGAAATGGAAGCTTCATCAAGCGAAATAGCCTTTCAGAAATGAATGTCGCTTCGGACCCCGAGTCAATTAGAGCTCGGGCGGGGAAGGTGGTTCCTCGGTGACTCACGTCGATTACGGCCGTACCGAGCAACACACCTTGGTGACTAGTCGCGCAATACGATTGCACAACGGGGTCCCGCGCGGACGTTTGAGATTTTGCAGATGCGCTGGGCTGAGCGCTGCCCCCGGTGCGGCCTTCCCGATGGAGGAGTGTGTTGTGCCGAGCTTTGCACTTGGAACAATTGTAGATGCTAGCGCAATCTCGCAATTGATGGCCGTGTAGCGAAACAATTCAGACAAAGCTGCTTACGTTTAATGTAAGTGTCTCTAGCCCCGACGGACATTTGCAAAAACTTCGGACACAGACGAATGGGATGGTTCTCTTTTGCGCACAAATCACATGTCTTGGTTTTTGGGCGTATATGAGTCTCAAAGGAGTTGACTCTTTTTGAGACAGCAGGGGTGCTTTTGTCGTTGACTGAAACTTTGGGGGCTGGTCTGTCGCCTTCCATCGCCTCGAGCGCGCGAGCGTGTTCGGTGAGGAAGTGGCAGGTTTCGGCCCAGGACGGGATCTCGGACTTGTTGGTTAGCGAGTGCTCCCAAAGTGACCGTGTGTGATCCGGCAATTTCGATGTACACAGGAAGACGAGTATGCAGTCCCAATTCTCCGTGGAGACTTGGGCGTGCTCGATGGCAGTGATACATCTATGGATAGTGTCAATCAATTCTCTAAGAGCGGAACCCGACTCTTTGTGGACCTTGGACACATTGAGCAGTACCTTAAGCTGGCTGTTGACTAAGTGCCGCTTGTTTTCGTACCGCGCGCACAGGGAACCCCAGGCTGATGCAAAACCGTCGTTAGTGAGAGGACACTCCGCGACTATCGTATTTGCATCGCCTGCTGTCTTTGAAATCAAATGGAACAACTTTTCCACCGGAGATAAGCGCGAATTGTTTATATAAACGGCTGTGAAGACGTCTCTGAACGTAGGCCAGCGCAAATAGTCACCGTGAAACACTTCCGTGTCTACGGCAGGGAGGCGACAGCCTCCAGAAGAGGTAATGGGAGTGAACGTAGGAGCTGGCGGGGCACACGATGCGGAAAGGGCGTCGATTTGAGTGCCTAATCTGGCTATGCACCGTTCGTAGACAGTGTAACAATGGTCGCACTTAGCTTCCATAGACTCCACCTCGCTGCTGCCAGCCCCTTGACTTAAAGCTTTGGAACATGCTTTGTACTGGCTTTCTGCGTCTTCCCATAAGGCTTTAACCCGATCCTTGCGGACCTCAAGGGTGCGGATCTGGGCCGCCTCGGTTGAACTAGAGTCCTCAAGTGTGTCAAGACGGGCCTCAAATTTGATAAGCCGATCAGCGGCGGAAATAAAATCAGAGAGAGACATGTTTGACACGCTTGCAGGCTTTGGACTGGATCTGGTCACGACCGGACTGCGCTTGAACGCGGTGGAGGGTTGCAATTTCCCCGAGGGAACAGGAGAAGCTGAAGTGCTGCGTTTGACTAAACGCGAAGAGGATACACTCAATTGTGTACGACGTGACCGATCGGACATGGATATTGACTAGCAGGTGGCTGCCAGCGGGTTTTCAGACAGAGAGGGTTTCCTATTGCCTAGAGCCCAGTACAAGAGCCTACAGTCAGAACAATTAATTTGATCAGAATAGATCAACTGATTATAATTGAGAGAAATAATTTATTTATTTGAAATAAATAAACACGAGAATAAGTTAATTTAATGAGAATAGATTAAATTAGCAGAAGAAATTATTATAACTAATTAAATCAGAATAGATTAATTAATTATAAGAACGAGGAATAATTTATTTATTCGAAATAAATAAAGACGAGAGTAAATTAATTTAATCAGAATAGATTAAATTAGCAGAAGAAATAATTATAATTAATTTAATCAGAATAGATTAATTAATTATAAGAACGAGGAATGATTTATTTATTCGAAATAAATAAAGACGAGAGTAAATTAATTTAATCAGAATAGATTAAATTAGCAGAAGAAATTATTATAATTAATTTAATCAGAATAGATTAATTAATTATAAGAACGAGGAATGATTTATTTATTCGAAATAAATAAAGACGAGAGTAAATTAATTTAATCAGAATAGATTAAATTAGCAGAAGAAATTATTATAATTAATTTAATCAGAATAGATTAATTAATTATAAGAACGAGAAATGATTTATTTATTCGAAATAAATAAAGACGAGAGTAAATTAATTTAATCAGAGTATTAAGCAAAACAAAAAAATAAAGAAGTAAATGTGCGAAAAAATAAAAAGTGCTTGTGTTTTATTTATTTAATGTCGTGGGTGGGTACATATAAAGAGAGGTGTGCGAGAGCTATTACGAGTCAGCTGTTGATCGCCAGCCACTCCAATAGCATATATATGTACGTTAATTAAGTGTTTCTTGTTATTATAAAATATAATGCAATGATCGGAAGAAACGGCGGCTGTTGCCGACGCAGGACCGATAAATTAATGCAATTTAATTATATGTTCGTAGGCTATATGTACGTAGTTTATGTATGTAGTTTGCGCAAGTGTAACAGCTGGTGATTCGACAGCACCTTCACTTGCTCTTCTTTGGAAGCAGACAAATATACATACATACGTAAATACGAAAAAACAATATATGTAAATGTTGGAATTAAATAAATAGATGTGAATAGTAAAACAACAAGTAATAATTTTATTTTTGTTTGCCTTTTATTCAATTGATACTTATTTTTTTTTTATTATTAAAGAGGAGGCATGAGGTAAAACTATTCACTGTAATAAATATATATATATATATATATATATATTTATATATATATACATGTATATACGTGTATATATGTATGTATGAATGAGTATATTGACTATAATACACAAGTAGGACGTATGCATGTAAATGATTTATATATATATAAATATATATATGAATGTATATAGAAACGAATGTGCGAATAATGCACACGGAGGACAGATGAAGATAAGTTGTGATCGACAAAAGATATCAACTTATTCATGCGAGCCAAGAATATGGCGGCTTTGGAATTGGCACACACCCGAAAAGAAAGATGGAGGAAGGCAAGTTCAATGCCCCTGAGTCGCGCTTCAGCTGTGCGGCAGAGGTTATGAAGAAATGACAGACACTCTTTCCTCTTCTCTCTTTTCACTCGTCACGATATGAGGAGGATAGATCGATGGGAACGGACGTAGACCACTTTCAGCAACGGAAGGCGGACATATAGGAATTTATAACACAGACACGGACACTTCATATATTGCACTTGCACATTAGGAAACACAGATGCGGCATATGAAGGTACCTGATCAGCAGTTTTTTGATAGTTATTTATGTATGACTTATCTGGTCGCCTTGCGGATCGCTGGGATGATTGATGTGGGATATATATATATAAATCCGGCTCGAAGGACCAATGAAAATGTAGAGTTAGGCGCTCCAGATGTTGATGGGTGTGATGCGGGTGTGGTGTGTGTTTCCGTGTAGTATGATGATGTATGGATGATGTATGTTTGTTTGATGGAAAGTCGAATGTAATTAATTTCACAAGTTATTCAGTATGATAAAATAGAATGTATATGTATGTACATCGATATAAGTAGAATGAATGTAGAAAAGAAAGAAAGGTGCCAGTGAGCGGAAACACTTGTAAGTTGGCTGCGCGCGCCCACCGCTCAAGTGGCTCTGTTATTAACAGGACCCTGTTATCAACATTATATGTTGAGGAGGAGGAGCAAATACGTTAATGTCAAATCTGACATTAACACGTTTTTTGTTATGGTAGTCTAGCATTTTGGATTGCGCTGATTCTAGCTTTGCGGATTAATTCAGAGTGATCTATTTTGTTAAATAAAATTTTATATGGTTTTTGCTGGGTTGTTGATTGTATTGTGATGTTATATTCTCAAACTGCACGGTATACAACTTCAGAATAATCAACTAATTTAAATTCTTCTTGGAAGCATCGAGAAATTTCAATGAATTGAATGAACTCTTTCTACTTGGCCGTTACTTAAGCTGTGTCTGGGATCTGTATAATAAATGTCTATACCTGAACGGGACATTGTTGATTTAAATTGTGCTGATGAAAAACTAGGTTCGTTGTCTAGCAATTATTGATTTAGCGAATGGAAAGATTTGGATCAGTTTTAATACTTTATTGGCTATATCGGACTTGTTATTGATTTCTTTAATAACTAGAAATTTTGAATAAGCAAGTGATAAATGATAATTTTTGGGCATACAAAATATCTATGTGTAATTGTTCACCTTCTGTTTTTGGAATGGGTGCTTTGGAACTAAGTATTTGTTTTGGATTTCTATCGTATTTATTATTATTACCGATGTTGAAGTTTGCAAGTTCAATTTGTTAAGTTTATGTATCGATATATATCGCACATCACTAAAATGTAAGATCGCGCATCTCCTATTGCTGTTCGCTTTAAATTCATTCCCTGAATAAACGCTTTCGTATACGCACGTATTCGGTTTCATATTCAATGTGTACGGAATCATTACTTTCTCCACAAATGCTCTAACATTGGTTATGGGCCCAGACTCGCAGAAAAGAATTTAAGATGAGTCTGTATAACATTGAAAAGTTAAGTGAAAGTAATTACGATGTATGGTGTTTACAAATGCGAAGTGTTCTCATACATCAGGAGTTGTGGAACCATGTTAGCGGTAAATGTGAAAATAATGCTAGTACAGCAGAAGCCGCAGTGAAGTGGAATTTGTGTGATGAAACTATGTATGTGTATGTATGTGATGAACTATGTAAAAAGCGCAAAAAGTTCTAAAGAAGCGTGGGACAAATTAAGAGAAATTCATGTGTCTACGGGTCCGCTTCGTAAAGTATCGTTGTACAAAAAACTGTTAAGTTTAAAGTTGTCGTCAGAAATGAGCATGACGCAATATATCAATTCGTTTGTCGAAATTGTGGATAAACTGACAGAAGTGAGCATCGAACTAAGTGAAGAACTAAGAGTTATTATTCTGCTTTCAAGCTTAGGCGCGGAGTATGAGAATTTCGTCATAGCGATCGAAACAAGAGACGCGCTTCCTACATTCGACACGCTCAAAATAAAACTTCTAGAAGAAGCAAAGCGAATTGAAGATAAGTGCGAACAGGACAGCAGTCAACAAGCATTCTATGCTGGCGCCAAGAAAAATGAAACGGGATCGAAACAACGGACAAATTTGACGGACAGTGTTACAAGTGTGGTAAACGTGGACACAAAGCAAGTAACTGCAAAGAAACGTGAAGCGCAATAATGCGAGAAATGACCATGAAAAGACAATGAGTGGTGATCTGGAAAAGCAAAGAATATCGTATTCTGTTTTGCTGCAATGAACGAAAACACAGTGTCAAAACGCACTTGGTGCTTGGACAGTGGCGCAACGTCGCACATGTGTTGCGATAGAGATGTGTTCGTGTCGTTCGTGCCAAAAAGAGACAAAATAATGTTGGCAGCAAATAAATATATCGAATCACCGGGCACGGGTACAGTAATATAAAAAACTCAACAAGGCAAGTTGGAGTTACGCGATGTTTGTACGGTGCCATCGCTACAAATGAATTTTTATTCCGTTAGCAAAGCAATGAAATTCGGACATAAAGTATTTTTCGGCAACAATTTTTGCGTCGGTAAAAACAAAAAACCGTACGGTGCTGCTAAACTGCAGCAATGAGGATAATTTATTTTTGTTTAACGATTTTAAACGAGAACAAACTGTTTTCAATAAGTGAAAAAGCTATTATGTGGCATAATCGTTATGGTCATTTAACTATCGTAGTCTCAAAGATTTGTCAGAAAATGAGCTAGTGCACGGGATTGACGTAAAAAACATACCCGCTGAGATTAATTGCAATACGTGCAATAATCAAAAATTTGTGCAAAAACCGTTTCCGAAAAGCTGTAAAAACAATGCCGATGATCTTTTGGATTTGATTCACACAGACGTGTGTGGTCCTATAAATGTTGCCTCAGTAGGGGGTGCAAAGTACTTTATAACGTTTATAGACGACAAGTCAAAAAGGGTGTTTGTGTACTTTATGAATACCAAAGATCAAGCGTTTGAAAAGTTTCAACTATTTAAAAATGGCAGAGTGTCAAACACAAAGAAAAATAAAAGTCATCCGGAGTGACAACGGCAAAGAATACATAAATAAACAGTTTGATAATTATTTAAATGAGTGTGGAATTAAAAGACAATTATCGGTGCCGTATACACCTCAACAAAACGGAGTAGCAGAGAGAGCCAACAGGTATTTGGTGGGAAATGGCTCGCAGCATGATGGTGCACGCTAACGTCGAGGAGCCACTATGGGCTGAAGCTATATGGGACTGCAGCATACATCCGAAACAGATGCCCATCGCAAGGGTTACAGGGTAACGTAACGCCTTTCGAACTGTGGACTGGTCGCAAGCCGACGGTGAAGCATTTTCGTATTTTTGGCTCACCAGCATATGCTCTCAATAAGCGGCAACACAAAAAGTTTTGTGCCAAAGGTAAAGAGTATACTTTCGTTGGATATTCGCCAACAGCCAAGGCGTATCGGCTGTATGACAGAGAAGCGAAACAAATAGTAGAGCGTAGGGACGTAAAGTTTGTGGAAAATGAAATCCAAACAAACCCGGAAATGCCAAGCAAAAGCTATAATTCGTTCATTTTAGATATTCCGTTAGAAGTAAATAGTGTAGATTCAGAAGAAGTTAGTTCTGAAAATGCTACAAACAGGGATGAAGAAATCGAAGAATTTGAAAGTTTTGAAGCAGAGGAAAGTGCAGATCTGAGCAGTTCAAATGAAGCAGTATAGCATGCTAAATAATATTATTGCATTCACTGATGTAGAAACGCCCAAAAATATAAAGGAGGCTCTGTCTGGCAAACATTCGTTTGAGTGGGAGCAATCGATGAAAAAAGAATATGATGCACTGGTAAAAAATAAGACTTGGAAATTAGTAGATCCACCAGACGATACCAAAGTCATCAGCTCCATGTGGGTTTATAGAATCAAACGAGATGAGCAAGGAAAGATTAGTAGTTTCAAATCTAGACTTGTTGCTAAAGGTTGTAGTCAACAGCTAGGCGTTAATTATAATGAAACATTCTCGCCAGTAATACGTTATGAGAACATAAGGCTTTTATTAGCAATAGCTGTTGAGAAGGAGTTATATTTACACCAAGTGGACGTTTCGAATGCGTATTTGAATAGTGAGCTGCAAGAAAGTATATATATGAGGCAACCCGATCATTTTGTGAGCAGTGCATATCCTCAAAGAGTGTTTAAAGTAAAAAAGGCACTATATGGGTTAAAGCAATCGGGTAGAGCTTGGAACAGTACCTTGGACAAGACTCTAACGAAAATTGGATTTAAGGCAGCAATGAACGAGCCGTGTCTATATATGAAGATGGTCAAAGGGCACCTACAATCTGATTGCGGTTATGTAGACGATCTTATAATTGCTTGCCGCAACAAAAGCGATCTGGATGTTATTAAAGCAAAGCTTAAAGAATGCTTTAATATACATGACAATGGCCATTGCATCACTTCCTGGGTATGGAATTCGTCGCAAGGGACGAGAAAGGTGCTATTTCTGTGTGTCAGAAACAGTATATCACTTGTCTTTTGGAAAAATACAAGTTGAGCGTGTGTCGTTCAGTTTCTACGCCCCTTGGACCCTGGATTTACATTAGTTGCATTAATGAGCAATGTGGCAAAGTTGATGTAACGGAGATATCAATCGCTGATTGGTTCACTGATGTACTGGCTATATCGACGCGCCCTGACATATTACATTCCGTAAGTAAGTTGGACCAACGGAATACGAATCCACACACCGAGCACGAGTCAGCGCAAAACACGTTCTTCGGTACTTGGCGAAGACATTGGAGCTTAAGCTCCATTACTCTAAAACTGAAATGCCCTGCATGCATATGTCGATGCAGACTGGGCTAATGATAACATCGACAGAAAATCGTACTCTGGGTACGCGTTCTATCTTGCAGGTTCGGCTTTTTCTTGGGAGTCAAAGAAGCAATCACTGGTGGCTCTCAGCAGCACAGAAGCAGAATATATTGCACTCTCAACAGCAGCCAAGGAAGCAGTATATTTGAAGCGGCTACTTGAAGAAATTGGATATGTGGATCAATCCTCGCCAATCCGAATCAACGGTGACAATTTGAGTGCGCAGCAAATCGCATTAAACCCTGTTCATCACAAGCGCACCAAACACATAGACATTAAGTATCATCACATTAGAGAAGTAATCGCTAACAATGAAATATCAGTTAGTTTTGTTTCTACGAACGATAATGTTGCTGACATTTTTACAAAGAGTTTACAGAAAGAAAAGCATAATAAGTTTGCAAAAATGTTAGGCTTAAATTAAGAAACATTGTAAGTTAAATTAAACTTGAGAAGAAGTGTTGAAGTTTGCAAGTTCAATTTGTTAAGTTTATGTATCGATATATATCGCACATCACTAAAATGTAAGATCGCGCATCTCCTATTGCTGTTCGCTTTAAATTCATTCCCTGAATAAACGCTTTCGTATACGCACGTATTCGGTTCATATTCAATGTGTACGGAATCATTACTTTCTCCACAAATGCT
>JAUESR010000057.1:0-61018 GCA_030914345.1 Drosophila koepferae
TTGTTTAATATATAAGATGCACCTATGGGAACAAAGTATTTCGCTGTTGTTGCGACTAACTGCAACGTTCTTACTTGTTTTTTTGTTGTTGTTGTATTAATTGAACAAAAATATATTGATGAACAGAATCTCATTTTTGTTATTCTTGCAATCCCAATGAAACAAATGTTATAGGTGCCTAACTTTATGTTTCATGGTGTGCCATCACTTTTTTGGTCCACTGTATGTATTTCGGAACAATTGGACATTGCACAACACTAATATACTTTTATTTGTCGTGAACGATAATACAAATGGGGAAATCCATACAGTACATGCCCTAAATCTTGCCTATTATTTTTGGGGAATAGAGGAAAGTATCTATAATTCTAAAAATACAAAATCACAATGTATTCCAGGGGCACAGTAAATCGAAGTATTGCCGTGATCACTACCACTAACCATACAACACATAGACTGGACGACTAGAACAAACTTTTTCACAACCAGATTTTGATTTCCCGTCCTAATCATCTTCGTATTTGGTCGGCTCTGTAATTTACTGCTCGGGCAGCGAAAATATCGTAGTTGATATTCAGTTCGCTGCCAGCGCTCGAACGAAATGATTCTATTCTATGATTCTATAGCACACGGTGATTATTCTTTCTTTATTCAGTCTCTCACTCACTCTCTCTATGCCTCTCATATATATGTATGTATATGTATGTATGTATGTGTGTGTACGCAGGCACAAGCCAGCAGTGCACTAAAATTGAAATTTGTTCACGTGTCGCGATTCGCGACGATCCCATTTTCCCTTCTGAGTAAGAGCATGCCGAACTCTTAAAAGGTTCCCCATTCTCATGCAAAATTTTAAAGCTTTCGTGATTATTTTTTTGAAGGATATGAAAGCGCTGATATGCATAAGCAATACTTTTTTGCGATGAGCAGGCACACACACATTTACAATGTCTTTCTTCATGTATGAGCATTTATGTGACTGTGTGCGAAACTATTGCTGCTTGTAGCAATTGTAGGGCCCAACATTTGCAATTTGTTGTTCTTGCTACCTGCGCGATTCAGTAGTTTGTCTACTTTGTATGGTTTGAATTGTAGAGTGACTGTCAAATGAGCCTTTTCGGCTTGCAGAGTACTTGGTGTATTATGGCATTTGTCAATACATATGAATTTCCAGATCCACTTAAATCGTTTATAACCTCTTCAAAAATGTTTTGGGGGCTTTGATACTATCCAGTGACTTGGCAGCTGCTGAAGATTTATTAGTCAATTTTAAGTTTGATGACCCTCAATCTGAAGCTGTGTATCCCTCTTTGTTAGTACCTCCTCCTGTACTAACATCGTCTCCCAACTCGCTTGCTCCTCCCTCACCTTGTGTTTCTGTTCTGTCTTCATCCCCTCGCTCGATTTGTGTTCCCTCGCCTGGTCCGGAAGCTACTACCTTACAGTTGATGGATTCTCTGAATCTCTTGTCCCTGTTCAAATTTGGATCCTCTTCCAAGTATTATTCATACAGAGAATGGTAATATGGTAACCAATTCGAATATTACTGCTCCCACTTTATGCGTTGTAGCTCCTCGAAAGCAAGTTTTTTTATCTTTCGGCGGATACAACATGTGAAGCAATATCTTCATACATTTGCTCTAAGACCTCTATGAATGTTTCTGTTTCCATATCGAAGTTTAATTTCTCGACTCCTCGTGAAATTTCTTCGTTTAAGTTAAATGTACCGTTTGAATATTTCACAACTATATGTGATCCCAAATTTTGGCCTCCACATATGGTTGTGCATGAATTCAAACCGAAGAATCGTAATAGATCAACTCCTGTAGCGTTGAATATACCTTCGTGCAATCTTCATCAAAAACTGCATCAAAAAACTAAGAAATAAATTAGACTTTTCTCAATTGTCCCTAATCTACCAAAATGTTCGGGGTATAAACTCTAAGCTTAAAAGCATATTCCATAATAGTTTCAATTCTTCATTTGATCTCATTGCTTTAACAGAAACATGGTTAAGTCATAGTATTCATAATAGTGAAATTCTGTCTAGTATTACACTATTTATAGACTTGATCGCTTAAACCGTAGAGGAGGTGGAGTTTTAATCGCTGTTAAGTCCATATCCTCTCGGAATTGTTTACATTTTCCTCCTTCCTTTCATGATGTGGAGATCATAGGTGTTAAATTAACTCTCCCATCGTGTTCATTATTTATTACATGTTCATATATTCCTCCTTCTTCTGATTTACAAGTTTATGAGCATCACATAACTTGTATTAAATAAATTTATGGACATACCAATGATAATGACCTGTTTCTTGTGTTGGGTGATTTTAATATTCCCAATACTTCATGGTCTTTACCTTGTAATGTAAACTACTTTATTCGACATCTGATCACTATTTTTTTGATGAATTGTTCAACCTGTCCTTGCTTCAGATGAACTCTATTTCTAATCATCAGAATCGCTCGCTTGATCTTGTGTTCACAAATAATGATTCCATCATTAATGTATCGAGATCCAACCCTTTTGTTTACCAGAGGATATTTATCATCCCACTTTAAAGGTTTCTTTATCTGTTAGGAATCCAATAACCTGTATCAGTAGCACCTTCAAATCGTAGACGTTTGCTTTCGCAAATGCAATTTTGTCTTGCTTAACGAATTGATTAGTTCAGCTGACTGGTCAAGTTTATATGATTCGGTTGATGTTAATCTAGCAATATCCCTTTTCTACTCAACTCTAGAGTCTATTTTTGATGTATGTGTTCCCCTCAGTAGTAATTCGCCTGTTCTGAATAAGCCACCTTGGTTTTCTAAGACGCTTTCTAATTTAAGAAATATTAAATCAAAATATTTCAAAAATTTTAAAAAGTCTGGTTCGGCTGTTGATTTGGGATTAAATATTCTATAGACAAGTCTAACTTTAGCATCTTAAATTTTCGCTGCTATGAGAATTATCTTGTACGTGTCAAACGCCAGTTTTCTCGTGATCCGAAGCAATTTTATACTTTTGTAAATTCTAAGCGTAAATCTCTGGTTTGCCAACCTCATTTTTCTTTGGTTTGGAAAAATTTTGTGAAGATCAAGAGTCTTCTGATCTTTTTGCAAAATTTTTTCCAATCAACTTATTCTTCCGTTGATTCAATTAATTACTCAAACACATATTCCTTTTCTGAATCTTATTCAGTTAATATTCCTAAGATTTCAGCAGATTGCTTGGTTGCAGCCATTAGGACACTGAAATCATCGTTCTCTCCTGGTGCTGATAATATTCCAAGTGATTAAAGAGTGTAGTGCTGCTCTTCTGTCACCATTATTAAAATTGTTTAATTTGTCGTTAGATACCTCGGTTTTCCCTTAAGTTGGAAAGAGTCTTTTATTATTCCGTTACATAACAAAGGCGGAAGATCTGACATTTCCAATTATAGAGGTATCGCGAAATTATCTACAATTCCGAAGTTATTTGAAAAAATAATAACCTCATCCTTACAACACTTTTGTAAATCAATTATTCATCCAGCGCAACATGGGTTTTTTTTCAAAATCGTTCTACCCGCTACGAATCTATTAGAATTTACTTCCCTAGTAAACGACAGTTTTTCGAATAGAATGCAAACTGATGTTATTTATACTGACTTCAGTAAAGCATTTGATTCAGTTCACCATTACTTGTTAATTTTAAAGTTGGATCGCTTAGGATTTTCCCCTAAACTTTTATCGTGGATTTCATCCTACTTAAAGGATAGAACTCAGAGAGTTTTGCTGAGATCATCAATTTCTAAACTAATCTTTGTTACGTCGGGTGTTCCTCAGGGAAGTCATTTAGGACCATTACTATTTTCTCTTTTATAAATGACCTGCCAAGTTGTATTTCTCATTCAACTATATTTATGTATGCAGACGATGTAAAACTTTGCCTCTCATATTATAGTCTACTTGAGCATGCACACCTTCAAGAAGACCTAAATGCATTTCAATGTTGGTGTGAGGTTAATCAATTGCACTTAAATTACTCTAAGTGTATGACTATGACCTTCTGTCGTACTACTCCACACATTGTTGACTATAATATTAATAATATACTTCCTTAAAACGCATTTTTACCGTCAAAGATCTTGGCGTTCTCTTTGACACTAAACTTAATTTCAACCTGCATATTTCCACCATCACAAATGAAGCTAAATGTGTGCTTGGCTTTATTAAACGATGGTCTAAGGAATTAAAGATCCTTTTATTACGAAGCAGTTATTTATTTCACTTGTGCGCCCTATCTTAGAATATTGTTCAGTTATTTGGTCTCCACAATATAAAACTGTATCAGGATCGCATTGAATCGGTCCAGAAACAGTTTCTACTTTTTGCTTTAAGGGATCTAAATTGGGACAACAATTTGCGTTTACCTTCCTATTATAGTAGGCTTCTACTTATTGACCTGCCATCATTAGTTAATCGTAGGACAATTTTAGGTATTACATTCCTACACAACTTAATCATTGGTAACATTAACTCGCCCAGCTTGTTAATGCGGCTCCATTTTCTGCTCCTTCCCGGATTACCAGGAACTATCGCCCCTTACAATTACCACAGTGCACCACAGATTATGCGTTACATTACGCTTTTCATGTCTTATGTGTTAATTATAATAAATATGATCACGTATTTTCCTCAGAACTCTCTCTTCCTCTAATAAAATCATTGCTTTCAGCTCATCTTAATGTAGTTACTCGAAATGCCCTGAGTTGAGTTTGGATGCTGCTGACTTTAATATTTTCTATTCCTATCTTTATTTTCTTTCTTCATCTCTAATTTTGTATCTTTATTCATTTTCTTTTCTCACTAATAATTTTTATTTTAAGAATTATTATAAATTGTTAGGTTAATTGTCATACCAGAGAACCTATAACTCTAATTTAAGTTTTCAATTAACTCATTCTATTTTCTTAGTTTCAATAGTATCACTGACCATTTTTGGCTGTGAATTGGGGCATAGCTGGCCGGTCTGGCAAATAAAACACCTCCATCGGTTGATGACACTATTGATATTTTAAATGTTTTGTACTTCTGTTTAGGCTTTATGTTTATATAATTTTAATTTTCTTTAGTTTGACTCCACGATTTGTCAATATATTTCAAATAAAATAATAAAATAAAATGCCATATGCATGGGGGATGCGGATTTGACAGTCCACAAGAACTTAAAATTGCAAATGTTGGTCCCTACAGGCAGCAATTTAAAAAAATTTGTACACATTACAACTCTGTGAAAACGTTTATTAATTTTATCTCCACAGGAAGAAATGTAATGAACAGCTGCCTTAAAACGATGATCAAGTTTCTTAAATATTACACACATACAAGGATCGGGTGAGAGAAGCATTATTCAATTCTTGGGACGCAATAAAGAATCTATAACAAGTAAGAAGGCTCTAGTCGAGATGGCTCGACTACGAGATACCCTGAACCCTGCAAAAAAGTGATACTCTTCTTCTTTACGCACGTATAAGCGCGCGCTCTGCTAACTGCGCATTTGCTGCCGTGGCTTGGGGGTGGGTTGGGCTGAACTTTGGACGCTTATAACTCCAATTCTAGATAGACGATATTCATTAAATTTTCAGAACATATTAAGAGCATCAAAATGTGTCTATTTGCCAAATTGAAAGTCTCTAGTATTTGAAATGCGTTTTTTGCATATTGGTTGCGAGAGGGGCGTGTCATCCAAAATCTAAAAATTACATAATCTGCGTATCCATATTATCTATCTCTATATATATATTTGAAGTCTCTAGATAAAACGGTGTAGAAGTTATGCCCAAAAAAACCAAAAAAATGTAAAGGATTTTTTATTGATAATTTTGAAATGGGATGAGTTATCGAAAAAAACAAAATAAACTCGTACTGCGTAACTAACATACGAGTGTTCATGTGAAACTTCAGCTCTCTAGCTTTTGTAGTTTCCAAAATCTCGACGTTCATACGGACGGACGGACAGACGGACGGACAGACGGACGGACAGGGCTAGATCAACTTATTTTTCGATGCTGTTCAAGAATATATATTGGGGTCTACGACGTCTCCTTCAGCCTGTTACATACATTTTCACAAAACCATTATACCCTGAATTCCCATTTTCAATGGGTTCAGGGTATAAAAACATGATAAATTCGTATCGAATATGGTACATACGAGTATAATTTAGGACTTCAAGTTTTAGGCTTTCCGGTTTACGACATTGCTGCGTTCTTGCCAACGGGCAGACAGATAGACAGAAGACCAATTATAGAGTCGCAAAACATTTGATACTAGAAAGAATTTATTAATTACCTGGTACTCGCTCATTCAACAAATGTAGGCATAAGTTTTCAGCGTTCATTGGACATTTTTTCAACAACTGTATGGCTGGAATTAACCCATCTCCAGTTTTCAATTTAATTTTGTATTTATGTGGCATTCCATTAATGTTATATGTGGATTTTTTCCATTTCATGGTCAATACGACATTTTGTACTTGATTTAAATAATTTGAGAAATGTTTTGTTGTAAACTTCATTTACGTCAAATCCAGTCGAATGCGGTACATGCGTTTTTGGAATTAATAATGTATGATTTCCATGCAACACAGATTGTTTCGTCGGCAGAACATTTTCTTGGGATGTTAAAATTATTGAAAAATTTCCGTACAGAAATGTGCCAGACAAGTTATTTAATCTACAAATATATTTTTTCATTAAAAAAAAATGTTCTTGTATTTTATACATATACATACATATGTATACTTTTCAGTGTTATATATTATATATTTGAATATAAATAAGTAAGAGAGAGATGTACTACGTGGAAATCAAATATCCTGTTTGTCATAATCTTACAATCAGACGGACAGGGCTCTGCCAGCTCAATTCGTCGGCCTGATAAAAATCGACCCCGACTGTTCCTTCTGATTGTTACATAAGTATGTACTTTTTAACGAAACTAGTATATCCTGATTTCCACTTTCAGGAGAATCAATGAACACACAGATGGACACTTCACGATGTGAGAAACAAAAGAGATGTAGAATTTTTTATCAAGGAATTTTAGAAGCAGACTAAGTAACTGCGTATTACTCATATTGAAGTATAGAATTATTATCAACATATTTAGATAAAAATAAAATACTTACACAATTGACGGCAATATCATCCACCACGTGTTATATCTTTTTTTATAAATCCGTAATTTAGCTGTCAGATATGGAAACGGAGCGCTTAAATTGTATACTGCATGCAAATGTGTATCGCTATGTGAATTAAAGAAAGAATTACTATGGATATGTATATATAATTATTTGATTGAATAGTTTTGTTGTCATTATCAAAAGATAAATTATAATAAAACAAGTAAGAAGGCTCTACTCGAGAGGCTCCACTACGAGATACCCTGAAACCAACAAAAACAAGTAAGAAGGCTCTAGTCGAGACGGCTCGACTACGAGATCCCCTGAACCCTGCAAAAAAGTGATACTCTTCTTCTTTATGCACTTAGATGCGCGCGCTCTGCTAACTGCGCAGTTGCTGCCGTGGCCTGGGGGCGGGTTAGGCTGAACTTTGAACGCTCATAACTCCATTTCTAGATGGACGATCTTGATGAAATTTTCAGAGTAGATTAGGAGTATTTAAATCTATCTATGTGCCGAATTGCAAGTCTCTAGTATTTGAAATGCGTTTTTTTTAAATTGGGGGGCGAAAGGGGGGCGTGGCATCTAAAATCTGTAAATTACGTAATCTGCGTATTCATAATATCTATCTAAATAAACAAATTTTAAGTCTCTAGCTGAAACAGTGTAGAACTTATGCCCAAAAAACCTAAAAAATGGAAACGAATTTTCGACGGACGGACGGACAGACGGACAGGGCTCAATCAACTTATTTTTTTATGCTGATCAAGAATATATATACTTTATGGGGTCTGCGACTTCTCCTTCTGCCTGTTACATATATTTTCACAAAACCATTATACCCTGAATTCCCCATTTCAATGGGTTCAGGGTATAAAAAGTGATACTCTTCTTTTTTACGCACTTATGAGCGCGCGCTCTGCTAACCGCGCAGTTGCTACCGTGACTTGGAGGTGGGTTGGGCTGAATTTTGGACGCTTATAGCTTAATTTCTAGATGGACGGACAGGCGGACAGGGCTGCATCAACTTTTTATACCCTGAGCCCATTGAAAATGGAAAATCAGGGTATAATGGTTTTGTTAAATGTATGTAATGGAGGCGTGGCAGACCCCATAAATTATATATATATTCTTGATCAGGGTGACGAGAAAAGTTGACATAGCCATGCCCATCTGTCCGTCCGTCCGGCCGTCCGTCCGTCTGTGTCCGTATGTTTGAACGCGTCGATTTCCGAAGATACAAAAGCTAGAGAGTTCATTCTTTTGTGTTAGGTTCGTATATTTCACGCGCAGTACGAGTTTGTTTGTGTGAAATTCCAGATCTCTAGCTTTTGTAGTTTCCGAAATGAACGTCCGTCCCTATGACCGTCGAAGGTTTATATCAAGTATTTGATGATTCAACGTGTATGGTCAATTAGGAAATATTTTATTAGGTAGTGATGGGACTCACCTTTTTTCCTGAGCAACATTGCATAGAATATGTTTCACTTGCTGATTGTATGTAGTGGTATAATCACAATATTCATCATTTATTTTCGCTTTACTCGTGTTTGTTATGTCTTGAAAGAAAGAAAATATTTACTTTCTTTTATTATTTATTAATTTGTTAAAGCAAACCAAAACAAGTAAGAAGGCTCTACTCGAGACGGCTCGACTACGAGATACCCCGAACCCTGCAAAAAAAGTGATACTCATCTTCTTTACGCACGCTTGAGCGCGCGCTCTGCTAACCGCGAAGTTGCTGCTGTGGTTTGGGGTTGGGTTGAACTTTGGACGCTTATAACTCCATTTCTAGATGGACAATCCTCAGAGTAAATTAAGAGTATCTAATTTTTCTCTAGTATTTGAAATGTTTTTTTTTTTTCAAATTGGTGGCGAAAGGGGCATCCAAAATCTTAAAATTACGAAATCAGCGTTTCCATAATATCTATCTAAATAAATAAATCTGAAGTCTCTAGCTAAAACGGTGTAGAAGTTATGCCCAAGAAAACTAAACAATGTAAACGAATTTTCGAATTATTTATCGATAATTTGGAAATGGGATGAATTAAAAACAAAATAAACTCGTACTGCGTAACTAACATACAAGTATTCTTGTGAAATTTCTATTTTCAATGGGTTCAGGGTAAAAAAAGATACGAAAACTTACATGTTAGACTAAACAAGTAAGAGTGATCCAGTCGAGACTTCTCGATTAGGCGATACATTTTCTTTACGAACGACTTTCTATGCTTAGGCTGCGGTACGAGCTACATTTTGGACGGTTGTAAATCCATTTCTAATTGGACTATCTTCATCAAATTTTAAGAATATTATATTAGTATTCAAATGCATCTATTTCCAAACTATCTACTATTTGCATTTTTCGCAAATTTTAAAGCGAAGGAGGCGTGGTACCATAAATCTGAAACTTACAAAGTCACCAGATTCATTCTAGAAACATCAAACTATAAATCTCTAGCTCAATAAACTGTGTAGAATCTACGCGTAAAACACGAAGCCAATTTTTCGATTATTATCGATACAAAAGATGTGTATGCATGTCTATAAGATCGAACAAATCCAAGACCGTTCACACAATTCTAAGGCCAAGGCCCACCAATCGGTTTGTGATGTTGTTACTACTGATTAATACAAATTAACAAACTGAGCTATTTGCGCCGGGAAATTAAATTTTTAACGAGATTTAACACATTTGATTTTCAACATTGTATACCACCCAACTTCGTATTTACTCGGGTTCTTACTTTTAGGTTAGGGAAACGAAAATGGCTGGCGAAATCGCTTCGAGCGCGTCGCTTTCTGTGACGAGTGAGTCGCTTTCTGCTTGCGCCACCATACATATATGTTAACATATCCGGCATGACAAAAGTCAACGACTGCGATTCTGCATGATCAGCAAAGTTGCAACAATGTTTAATTCTAACTATGACAAACTCTACGCGACGCTGCCGTCAACATTCCATGCGCCGTTGCAACGTCAAAACATGATACACTCATCATAATAGTTGACAGCGATTATAGGTCAGGGCTAGCTTGATATAACATTTTTTACTTTCGCTTTTAGTTTGGATTTAACCAATAAACGAATAAGTTATAATTCTATTTCATTGTTTTAACTTCGTGCAAAGATCTCAATTAACCGAGTTAATAAATTGTAAACTGGCGCCCAACAGTGGTCTAAAACCTACTCACCAGAAATCCATAAGCAAGAACGCAACATCGTTGGATCGACAATCGTTGGACTTGCAGACGGACAGGATGACAAACCATAGTCTTTAATAAAACAACACACAATAAATATGTAAGTAGAGTGCTTAATTTAAACAAGTAAAGAAAAAAGAGTCAAGGGAAAAAAGTGCTTATAAAATAATCTTTGCGACGCAAAATTTTAAAAGAAAAAAATAACAAATAAACACATATTATGAGTGAACGTGGAGTGGAGGAATACGGCTCAGAGTTAGAAGAATTAATAAAAGACGTAACAAGTAAACTTGTGCCAGGTCTGTTACAAAAGAAAATGGCAGTGAGTGAGAAAAAACTTTAAACGCTTTGCTTGAGTATGCAGTAAACACTACACTACAAAATCAAGCACAGATATTTGAAAAAAGTAGATGAAATTAGAAACGAATTTAAGAATTTATCAGTGTCCGTACCGGAGGTTTCTAAAGATGCGGAAAATAATTCCAGGTATCCAATGCGATGAAACATTAGATATAATAAAATCGGTTCCAGACTTCGAAGGAAAGCTCGAGACTTATGTTTCGTGACGGAAAGCCGCACACACTGCATATTAAGTTTTTGAAAATTATGTAGGGAGCTCTAAGCATTATCAGCACTGGGTATAATTAGGAACAAAATAAAAGGCCCTGGTGATGTGGTACTGTCGTCATATGACACGCCGCTAAATTTTAAGGCAATCATAAACAGACTTGATTTTACGTATGCCGATAAACGCCCTACCTATATCATAGAGCAAGAGCTGTCCGTTCTACGTCAGGGTTCCTTAACAATAATCCAGTTACTATGAGGAAATTGAAAAGCAACTGACTCCAATTCGCTAGTAGTTTCGCAAGAAATAGTGAAGAGAAAGCTAAACGTCATAAACAGACACAGCAGAATCAATCCACTATAGAAAGTAATTTCCAAATCAGATTAAAAACTCCATTTTACAAGCAGAAGACCCAATACCATAGCTTGAATATAAAACCCCAACTTATGGACATTGAGAATTCATCTCGATTTGGCCAATTCCAAAATCAAGTGTCAAAGAGAGCAAATAGTGGAACAGCTAGGTATACCGGTCCCAAACAACAGAGAATTAATCATCTTTCACAAGATGCAATTCTAGAAGTTAATCGGAACAAGAGTATCAACCAGTAGCGTAGGTATCAGATTTAGAAGATGGGGATCAATGGGTAAATTTTTTAGAAATAGCTCCCTTTTTCTTAAAAATTACTCGTTTGACAAATGAAAGAGTTGCAAATTGCAAAACTTGTAAAAAAATCAAATACAACCGACACCCACTTATACAACCGACACCCACAAAAACAGTACATCGTCGAAACGCCAGTACCTAAGCAAGTACGAAAAATTCTTCATATTGACATTTTTTCTACAGAAAAAAATATTTTCTAACCTGCATCGATAGGTTTTCAAAATTGCCATTGTCCAACCCATAAACAGACTTGATTTTACGTATGCCGATAAACGCCCTACCTATATCATAGAGCAAGAGCTGTCCGTTCTACGTCAGGGTTCCTTAACAATAATCCAGTACTATGAGGAAATTGAAAAGCAACTGACTCCAATTCGCTAGTAGTTTCGCAAGAAATAGTGAAGAGAAAGCTAAACGTCATAAACAGACACAGCAGAATCAATCCACTATAGAAAGTAATTTCCAAATCAGATTAAAACTCCATTTTACAAGCAGAAGACCCAATACCATAGCTTGAATATAAAACCCCAACTTATGGACATTGAGAATTCATCTCGATTTGGCCAATTCCAAAATCAAGTGTCAAAGAGAGCAAATAGTGGAACAGCTAGGTATACCGGTCCCAAACAACAGAGAATTAATCATCTTTCACAAGATGAAAATTCTAGAAGTTAATCGGAACAAGAGTATCAACCAGTAGCGTAGGTATCAGATTTAGAAGATGGGGATCAATGGGTAAATTTTTTAGAAATAGCTCCCTTTTTCTTAAAAATTACTCGTTTGACAAATGAAAGAGTTGCAAATTGCAAAACTTGTAAAAAAATCAAATACAACCGACACCCACTTATACAACCGACACCCACAAAAACAGTACATCGTCGAAACGCCAGTACCTAAGCAAGTACGAAAAATTCTTCATATTGACATTTTTTCTACAGAAAAAAATATTTTCTAACCTGCATCGATAGGTTTTCAAAATTGCCATTGTCCAACCCATAGCTTCCAGAACAATAACATATATTACAACTTATGAACTTTTACCCCAGTACTAAAATTATTTATTGTGATATCGTCATTAAGCCCAGGAACAGTAAAATTTCTTTTAAAAAACCGTTTTAATGTCGAAATTGTAAATTCTCCACCACTGCACAGTACTTCAAATGGTCAGGTAGAAAGATTTCATAGTACTCTTGCAGAAATTGCCAGATGATTGAAATTAGAAAAACAATTAAATGACACAACTGACGGTATACTTCAAGCAACAATAAAATACAATAAAATTTTTCACTCCGTCGTTAACAAAAAACCAATTGACATAATCCACGCTTCCCCACCTGAATTAGAAGCAGAAATACAAGATAGAATATCTAAAGCGCAACATCTGCTACAAAATGCAGACAGAAGAAATAGAACTTTCCAGGTGGTCTTCAAAGTACTCATGAAATTGAATAAAAGACTTGGTAACAAGTTAACTCTATTATTTAAAGAAGTCACTGTGGAAGCCGATTTGGGGTCAAAGGTTCTTATAAAGGGGAGGGAGGTATATAAGGATAACTTAAGATAAAAAGAAAAACTATCTTTCCAGTACTTATTCTGCTGCGTATCTATACTAGGGTTTGGATTCTACGCTTCCTACTTTTAGTAGTAGCAACAGCTGGGAGAATTATCAACTATTCAACTCGGAATATATTCTTATCATGGATGGAAACGCAGTTATTTGGGAAGACTTTAGAATTTTAAGGTATATCTCTAATTTAACACTGTACTCGAAAATCGCCGAGGAAACTTATGGAACATTTCCCACAGTCTCATATGAGAATAATTCTTGAATCCGATTTAGGTCATATTAGATCATTACTAGAGACAGTTAATATACACCATAGACAATTTAGGAGTATAAAGGAACAGCCTTAAAGGTAGTAGCAGGAACTCCTGATTTAGACGACTTGGAGCAACTGAAATTTCATCAGCAAAAGCTAACTGAGTCAGTTAACCAACAGGCACTTATAAACACTAAGGAACAGAAAAAAATTTATAACTCAACAGAATCCGTTAATACGATAATTAGATTTGTCAAAAAGAAACAGATCGACACAGGATACCTCTACCAAACATCGCTCACAAGAAATAGAATTGTAATTTCTGAACTAAAAACACTAATGTTGTCTTTTACACTCGCAAAGATTCAAATTATAAACCCATCAATCCTTGACTCTAATGACCTAGCAAAATTTTAAAAGAGGACTCTGAAGATTTAACCATAACAGATTTAATTGAAATAGCTTACATAAAAGTCCTGTTAGATCGTAATTTTGTAACTAACAATACTCGACTTCGCTGAAAATAACAACGTCGCAGACTGCGGCAATAAAACTTTACCAATTGGAAACTGCACCGCTACCCTCTACGTTTTGCTAGAAACTATAATCAGCAACCTGTTCGCAGCAACTACATTTCTGGAGGTATTGCGCATTGCAACACTCGTCCCAGCCACCTACAACCGTTGGCGGTAATTGATGATAGTATCATCATTATAACGAAGAAACAGTTGTAATACGAATAGACAACGGAACAGATAGAATCATCTATGGCACTCACTTACTGATGTTTGATGAAGAGATCTATGTAAATGGGTTCCCTGTACAAAATACAAAAAATATAGTCAGGGCGTCACCCAGGGCTCGGCAGTATCGGGGTACCCTAAATATAACTGGCCACCAAGAGATTTTGAGCATGGTTATCGGTTATGTCGTCTTTAAGATTTATCATAAATGCAAAAAGAATAAACAACAAGCCTCGATATGTGCTGTCATCGACACCTTAAGGAAGACCGAGGCCGGCCTTCAAACTAGTGAGGTAGGAGTAAACATATCCGGCATGACAAAAATCCACGACTGCAATTCTGCATGATCAGCAAAGTTGCAACAATGTTTAATACCAACTATGACAAACTCTGCGCTACGCTGCCGTCAACATTCCATGCGCTGTTGTAACGTCGAAACATGATACACTCATCATAATCGCTGACATAGCGATTATAGGTCAGGGCTTTAGTTTGGATTTGACCAATAAACGAACAAGTTATAATTATATTTCATTGTTTTAACTTCGTGCAAAGATCATAAGTAAACAAGTTAATAAATTGTAAACTGATATATACATACACACAGTGGCTTACAGCCTTTATGATACACTTCAATTTTACAATTTTCTCTTGCTGTAATTCAAAAAAATAAAAAAACAAAATAATATACCAAAATTCCCTCACAGCTTATTTGATACAGTGCCAGTAAAATACTAAAATTTAAGGTTACCCTTTAATTTAATGGTTGGTTTGCATTCCCCTAGCTTTTATCGTAGCTTGCAGCCTATTTGTCATTGAATCCATCAAGTTCTGAGTATAGCTTGGCGTTATTTTGGGCCATTCCTCCAGTAAGGTTCTCTTTGGGTCTTCTTTGTTACAATTCTTATGTTTTCTGACGCTGTTGACTAAAAGTGCCCACAGATTCTCGATGACATTTAATTCGGAAGACTGTGCCGGGAGATTCATGACGTGGGGACAGTTCCAAATAAGCCATGTTTGAAAGAATCTAGCTTTGCGGATCGGGTCGTTGTCTTAGTAGAAACGGAGACCGTTGCCAGTTTTTTGGAACTTCGGATCAAAATTTTTTATTTTATATGAAGGTAATGAATTTTCTACATAATTTTATCGATGAGTACCAAAGTACCGACTCCGGCTGCGGACATACAAGCCCAAACCATACCGTGGTCACAGCAATGCTTCATTGTTGCTTTAAGGGTTTCTTTGTTGAGCTCAGTATTCGGCTTTCTCCACACATAAAACATCCTGCCGAAGCTCAAAATATTAAATTTTGAATGTCGCAGACTGCGGCAATAAAACTTTACCAATTGGAAACTGCACCGCTACCCTCTACGTTTTGCTAGAAACTATAATCAGCAACCTGTTCGCAGCAACTACATTCTGGAGGTATTGCGCATTGCAACACTCGTCCCAGCCACCTACAACCGTTGGCGGTAATTGATGATAGTATCATCATTATAAACGAAGAAACAGTTGTAATACGAATAGACAACGGAACAGATAGAATCATCTATGGCACTCACTTACTGACGTTTGATGAAGAGATCTATGTAAATGGGTCCCTGTACAAAAATACAAAAAATATAGTCAGGCGTCACCCAGGCTCGGCAGTATCGGGTACCCTAAATATAACTGGCCACCAAGAGATTTTGAGCATGGTTATCGGTTATGTCGTCTTTAAGATTTATCATAAATGCAAAAAGAATAAACAACAAGCCTCGATATGTGCTGTCATCGACACCTTAAGGAAGACCGAGGCCGGCCTTCAAACTAGTGAGGTAGGAGTAAACATATCCGGCATGACAAAAATCCACGACTGCAATTCTGCATGATCAGCAAAGTTGCAACAATGTTTAATGCCAACTATGACAAACTCTGCGCTACGCTGCCGTCAACATTCCATGCGCTGTTGTAACGTCGAAACATGATACACTCATCATAATCGCTGACACAGCGATTATAGGTCAGGGCTTTAGTTTGGATTTGACCAATAAACGAACAAGTTATAATTATATTTCATTGTTTTAACTTCGTGCAAAGATCATAAGTAAACAAGTTAATAAATTGTAAACTGATATATACATACACACAGTGGCTTACAGCCTTTATGATACACTTCAATTTTACAATTTTCTCTTGCTGTAATTCAAAAACTATAAATGATATCGCAATACTTTAAATGTCATTTTAAAGAGGGCAATCCCTTGTTTTATAAAACATAAAATTTTATTTATAAATAATGCTGTTCAACAGCAAAAAAATAAAAAAACAAAATAATATACCAAAATTCCCTCACAGCTTATTTGATACAGTGCCAGTAAAATACTAAAATTTAAGGTTACCCTTTAATTTAATGGTTGGTTTGCATTCCCCTAGCTTTTATCGTAGCTTGCAGCCTATTTGTCATTGATTCCATCAAGTTCTGAGTATAGCTTGGCGTTATTTTGGGCCATTCCTCCAGTAAGGTTCTCTTTGGGTCTTCTTTGTTACAATTCTTATGTTTTCTGACGCTGTTGACTAAAAGTGCCCACAGATTCTCGATGACATTTAATTCGGAAGACTGTGCCGGGAGATTCATGACGTGGGGACAGTTCCAAATAAGCCATGTTTGAAAGAATCTAGCTTTGCGGATCGGGTCGTTGTCTTAGTAGAAACGGAGACCGTTGCCAGTTTTTTGGAACTTCGGATCAAATTTTTTATTTTATATGAAGGTAATGAATTTTCTACATAATTTTATCGATGAGTACCAAAGTACCGACTCCGGCTGCGGACATACAAGCCCAAACCATACCGTGGTCACAGCAATGCTTCATTGTTGCTTTAAGGGTTTCTTTGTTGAGCTCAGTATTCGGCTTTCTCCACACATAAAACATCCTGCCGAAGCTCAAAATATTAAATTTTGACTCCTCCGAGAAAATCCCAATGTTCCAAAACGAGGAGTCCTTCAAAATGTGCTCCTTATGAAAGGCTAGTCTGCTTAGGTAATAATTCTTTGTTTTAAACAGCTTCTTTCGAGCTACTATTGCTTTGAAATCATGGTCGAGCAACACACGCCGAATAGCTTATGCTCTCGAAACCTTGGCCAGTTCATTTTCAACCTCTTCACCCAACCTTAAAGATAACTTGGAGTTAACTAGAATTTTTCGAGCTCTGTAGCGCTAGTCGGACTCAGTGAAAATTTAATTGGTGCCTTTCTGCTCTTGTTTCTTAAAGGATTCTCTTTTTTAAAGTCCATAATATGGTAGATATAATATGGTAGACTGTGGAGGAACTTAATTCCAATAGCTCTGTACTTTTGCAGCCACTCTATCTATTATTATTTAAAAGGGTAAATGACCAGTTCACGCTTCTCAATTGTTGTTCGTGGGCTCATTATACAATATATTTTTCCTAATGTGTTAAGATATTGCAGATCGCAAAAAAAAAATTGTCTTCTATATTAACCAAACATAGCATAATGCGCGAAAGACAAAAAAAACCCTTTTATATGGCAATTTTATTTACATAAAAAAGACTGTATCAAATAAGCTGAGAGCTCTAAAATTTGACTGCCACGCCAAAAACAAAATTTTCTGGAAGTACCAATACTTAAAACTAGTAATTTAAATATATAGCTAAATAAGTGCATATAAATTTTTCGATATACCTTCTCCTTTCGATATTAAGGAAGGGTAAAGTCGAAAAGTTGCACTGTATCAAATAAGCTGTGAGCCTCTGTATATATTTGTGAGAAGAGAGCAGAGAGTAACAAGTAAGAACGTTGCAGTTAGGCGCAACTAACTACGAGAGACTGTTCCAGTAGGTGCCGTTTATTTATTTAATAAACATTTAATAAACGAATTATTTCGGCAATTAGCAAACGTACATGGCAAGCAACAAACGTTGCTTGTGCTTACACAAGTTAACAGCCAAGTTAACGAACGCCCGTCGCAATGAACTCATTGACCAGACCGCGCGAATACTATGTTGGAGTGTCATGTTACAGTTCCAACGAACAGGCCAGAGCATCGACCAAACGTAAATATATTGTTTTAAATCATTCACATCACTGTACCTGACGGGCAGTGATATGGGATATTAGTCTTAACCCCAACATAATCTTCCTAATTAAGGATCAAGCTCCAAGAGCACACGTCTCCAACTGATCTGACTGACGACAGCATTCACCTCGCGGGAACACTGGATCAGTAGACTGAAGTAACTTTTACACAATTTTCTATGTATGCATACAAAAGTTTGCATGCCACAATATTCTAAGAATTGTGACTGAATTGGGAATTTTTCGATCGTTACTTTAGTTTTGTCAAAAGGCGTTCTAGCAGTGTCTTATTGGGTTTTAATTAACAGAGTTCAGAGCAAGGCAGTGGCGCTGGTAGTAAGTGCTATGCAAGCTGCTCTTGGGTGCGTGGGTTCGAACTAGAACCCGCAGAAAACTTTTTTAATTTTTGTATATTTACAGTGGCTCACAGCTTATTTCGTGCAGTGGAATAGTAAAATTTTAAAGACGTATTCCCGCTAAGCCAGTAAAGATATCCAAAAAATTTAAATGAGGTCTTATTTATTAGTCATCCATTATATAGTAAAGCACTTCATTATTTTTCTATCCTAAGAAATAACATTTAAAACTAAAGAAAACTAAAATAACTGCCCTTTTCTATGTCACAGCTTATTTCGTGCACTGCACTTAACACTCAAAATTATCAACAAATTCTTAAATTATTATTTTGTATGATATACTTTATGTTTAATAACCTCTTACAAACGTGATTCCATCGAGCTTACAAATTTTTGGGTGACTTCGCTGGCGATTTTTGGCCATTATTCTAAAAAGGCCATTTTCAGGTAATTTTGATTAGATATTGACCTTTTCCGGATGGCCATGTCCAATATTGCCCAAAAATATTCAATAACGTTTATGTCGGGGGCCTGGGCTTGAGGATTGACCACATGGGGACAGTTCCAGATCAACTGGGCAATCCCGATTTATGCTTTGGATGACTATGATGATAAAATCGGAATCGCCCCTCTAGACCCAGTTTTTCGGCACCTGGGAGCAAATTGACATTTAAAATGGATAGGTACATATTATACCATATTATGCTTATATGAAAACTAAGTTTCCAACTCCCGAAGCTGCCATACAAGCTGTCACAAGCTGCTAACGATTGCATGTTATTTTAAAATGACCTGGGTTCGAATCCCGCTGGAAACTTTTTATTTATTAATCGAAAACTTATAAATTGTATTTAATAAAAACTTAAATATTTTTATATTTCTGTTAAATGCTTTCTGCCATCTTAGCAATTACTACTAAGCTATCATAAGCATGAATTATGAAGTTGGCCACAACAAACTTCTTTGCCGATTTGTCGCGCCCCCAGTGGGCGTCAGTGGGCATCGCACACAGGCACATAAAAGCCCACACATATAGCAAGGAAGTGTAAATGTGTATGTGTATGTGTGTGCGTATGCAAGTTCACATCAGCTACCCAACCGAACGAACATCAACTGCTGGGGTTCTAATAGTGCTACGGGCAGCAAGAATATTGCACACAGGCACATAAATGCCTACACATATCGCGAGCAGTGTTGCCAACTTGGCCTTTTTCCGGACAGATCTGTCCTTTTTGAAATTATGCCGCAAAAATATAGAAACAGCCCCTGTCCGGAAAAAATGCCTTTTTTAAATTATATTGGCCTTTTTTCATCCTTTTTTAATTGTTAAAGGTTGTTTATAAAATTTGTCAAGTAAATCAATAACATCGCTTTAATATTGCTTTATTGCAAGATATTTTACGATGTTTCCCTGTTTCAAACGCTGTAGTCCTGTAATCGAAAATATATTTATCGATCGATCATTTAAGTTTTTAAAAGTTTAACAAAATTGTCAAATTTACAAACTGAAATTTAGGGTGTCGCGGTCTAAAAAAAAAAAAAAAAGAAATGGATCCGCCGCGTTCCCAATAATATTGATGAGGCATTTTGCAAATACTGCAAGTGCAGTTTAAAAATAAAACTTGTAGAATGGAGAGATAAAGAAAGTATCGTATCTTTGTGGACTGAAGTTCAGAACCACACAGACTCAGCAGGAAACAGAAACTTTTCGGACCTGGGTGCATTTGTTATCACTTTGCTGTCATTGCCGTGCCGTGTCGTCAAATGCTGAGGTGGAAAGGGTGTTCAGCCAAGTCAATTTGGTTAAAACCAAATTAAGGAATAGCTGAACATTGATACGTTAAATTCTATTTTGGCAATTAGGTTGGTTTTACTAGTTAACAATTACATACAATTAAATATATTATCTTTGGATTAGGTTTGGACTACAACGAAACGGCAAATGTTGCCAAAACTACAAGCTACCGGAAAATTGTGTACGCCAAATTGGCACAAAAAATACATATAGTAAAGAAAATGCCAATTTTGATGAGGTGCTATACCTTTTAAAACGAAAATTAAAATAAAATTATACTTTAGAAATAGAAAAAATGTTATCCGTTTTTTTTTTACCTTTTCAAAAATATTTTGGCCCTTTTTTGTCCTTTTTTTGGTGTCAACTGTCCTGTTTTTTTGGCGAAAAGATGGCAACACTGATCGCGAGGAAGTATAAATGTGTGGGTATAGTCATCGGGAAATAATATTCGTTATGCACGTCAACACTTTCATATCCTTTCCACAAATATTCATGAAAACGCTAACATTTTGCATGAGCATGGCAAAGCCGTTTAAGAATTCGGTATACTCTTCGCTCAGAAGGGAACCAATGGGATCACGTCGAGAAGAAATTTCAATTTTTGTGAGCTGCTTGCTGTTTGTGCCAGCATACATATATTTTTGTGAGAAGAGAGCAGAGAGTAAAAAACATAGGGCAGAAAGAGAAAGAGAGCAAGGAAAAGAGCGGCACATATCAGGCCTTTTTGGAATATCGACCGTCACCGTCGCGACACGTCGAGCGCTCGAAGCGGAATGATTTTCCATCAGCAATTTTTTTCTCCCGACCCTAAAAGTAACAAGTAAGAAGGCTTTAGTCGAGGCGGCTCGACTACGAGATCCCCTGAACCCTGCCAAAAAGTAATACTCTTCTTCTTTACGCACTTATGAGCGCACGCTCTGCTAACCGCGCAGTTGCTGTCGTGGCTTGGAGGCGGGTTGGGCTGAATTTCGGACGCTCATAACTCCATTTCTAGATAGACTATCTTTATGAAATTTTCAATGTAGATTAAGAGTATCTAAATCTATCTATGTGCCACATTGCAAATCTCTAGTATTTGAAATGCGTTTTTTTTTTCATATTGGGGGCGAAGGGGGGGTGGCATTAAAAATCTGTAAATAACATAATCTGGGTATCCCTAATATTTATCTAAATAAACAAATTTGAAGTCTCTAGCTAAAACAATGTAGAAGTTATGTCCAAAAAACCTAAAAAATGTAAACGAATTTTTATTTATTTTTATACCCTGAACCCATTGAAAATGGGAAATCAGGGTATAATGGTTTTGTTAAAAGTATGTAACAGGCAGAAGGAGGCGTGTCAGACCCCATAAAGTATATATATTCTTGATCAGGGTGACGAGAAAAGTTGATCTAGCCCTGTCCGTCTGTCCGTCCGTCCGTCCGTCCGTCTGTCCGTCTGTCCGTCCGTATGAACGTCGAGATTTCGGAAACTACAAAAGCTAGAGAGCTGAAATTTCACATGAACATGCGTATGTTAGCTACGCAGTATAACTCATCCCATTTCCAAATTATCGATAAAAAATCGAAAATTCGTTTCCATTTTTTAGGTTTTTTAGGCATAACTTCTACACTGTTTCAGCTAGAGACTTCAAATTTGTTTATTTAGATAGATATTATGGATACGCAGATTATGTAATTTACAGATTTTGGATGCCACGCCCCTTTGCCCCCAATAAAAAAAAAAAACATTTCAAATACTAGAGACTTGCAATTTGGCATATAGATAGATTTAGATACTCTTAATCTACATTGAAAATTTCATAAAGATAGTCTATCTAGAAATGGAGTTATGAGCGTCCGAAATTCAGCCCAACCCGCCTCCAAGCCACGACAGCAACTGCGCGGTTAGCAGAGCGTGCGCTCATAAGTGCGTAAAGAAGAAGAGTATAACTTTTTTGCAGGGTTCAGGGGATCTCGTAGTCGAGCCGCCTCGACTAGAGCCTTCTTACTTGTTTATTATAATTTGGAAATGGGATGAGTTATCGAAAAAAAAAAAAAAAAAACAAACTCGTACTGCGTAGCTAACATACGAGTATTCATGTAAAATTTCTAGCTTTTGTAGTTTCCGAAATCTCGACGTTCATACAGACGGACAGACGGACGGACGGACGGACGGACGGACGGACGGACAGACGGACAGGGCTCAATCAACTTATTTTTTTATGCTGATCAAGAATATATATACTTTATGGGGTCTGCGACTTCCCCTTCTGCCTGTTACATACATTTTCACAAAACCATTATATCCTGAATTCCCATTTTCAATGGGTTCAGGGTATAAAAACTCGAGCAAATACGAAGTTGATGGGGCTCTAATGTCAAAAAATAAGTGTGTGTTTATGGTTAGTGGTCTAACATAACTGCAAAATTTGGTTGCTTACATTCCAAAAATGCGAAAAGTACGGGGTATTTTTCTAAAACTGTAGGATATATAAACTTTTACGGTTTGCTACGCCCCCGGTGGGCGTAGATATATCTACCATAGCTTATTGATCTTGGGTTGTCAACCCGAGTATACATTCCAAATTTCAAGTCTCTAGTGCCAATAGTGTTCAAAATACAGCACAATTTGAAAAATCACTAATAGTGCCGAAAAATATTGCGTTCATACGGACGGACATCAAGACGGACATTGCACAACCCAATAGAATCTTTCTTTCAGGGAACAGTTCTCCCAACATAACCCACGTGGCAGAGCCAGAGATACAGCAAGACGCCTGCAATGCGTACATACATACATACATACATATGTACATGCGTACAAGCGTATATCAGCGTGTGGCTTTATTCATAGTTTGTTATTCGTTCAGAAGTAAGTGCATGTGCACGCGTGTAGACGCGAATCGAATAATTCTTGGAATATTATTCGTTCGACGAACGGTTCAGGGGATCTTGTAGTCAACCAGTCTCGACTAGAGCTTTCTTACTTCATCATCAATCGATATACAATTTCAGCTCCTTAGTTTTTGTATTTTACGAAATCTCTGCGTTCATGCGAGCGGACGGACGGATAGGGCTATATCGACCGTCGTCGTAATCAAGAATATTTGTATATACCTTGTAGAGTCTGCCACGCCTCCTTCTGCCTGCTACATACCTTTTCACAAAACCATTATATTCGGAATTCATATTGTTAAAGAATTTTAATATTTTATCAATTCGGAATAGTTGGCTTGAAGATTGCCAGCGACGAAAACGTACAGCTGCTATTAAAAACAACAAAGCTTTACGATCGATATCTCGTTTTCAATGGACTTGAACTAGGATCTTATATCTGGCTACATCAACCACACAATTAACATAAATCTCTTTTATGCGTGCGTAAAGACTTCCACAAAATCTTCAGACGAACAGGTCTGGTCTAATGGGAGTGTTGCTCAGTATTTTGAGCTTAAATACTAAATAAGATAATAATACTCATTCTAATTGTGTGTGAATGATTGTAAAAATGAAATAATAATCCTTTCAACTTACCGTCCCAATTTATTGGAGAGCAATTAGTTGAGTTTGTCAACTGTAATCAGTTTCCAGATATCTTCGTTGAATATAGACATAGATTTAAATAACAGACTTACTTTTGAATTGAGTAGGGGATGCATTATAATTGGCTCACTTCTGCTTACTACTATTATGTATGGCGACATTGTTTCAAAGCTTTGTCGGCTAGAGGGCTCATAAGTTTCGTGCAATATGAGAAGGTTATCTTGAGACTTCACATTAAAACTTGGCTTAAAATGAATAGTGACCAGCAACTGCGGTTCACAAGCCGATTTTATATCGTCAATTGGACAGTTGAGTAAAACAGCATTTAAATTATTTGATCGAAAGGAATTAAGTTTTTTTTTAACCAGAGTATAGCCAAACCTCAAGTTAATAATTATACAAATATTGACAAATATTGAAAATAATTGATTCATTTCGATTTTTTTATTTTTTTTCTTCTTTTTTATACAACCTCTAAAAATTATGTATAAGAATTTGATTACTTTTTCAGAGCAATGAGATTATAAAAGACATTAATCACTTTGTTCGCTCCAATCTCCAAGCTAATTGTTATTGTTCACTGCAAGAAGTGATCTTCTTCCTTAGAACGCATGCATGGGCGCGGGCTATGCTAACCGCGTAGTTCATGCAGTGAGTTGGGGTATGGGCTATAAATCCATAATAATCCAATTCTAGGAGAACAACCTTCATGAAACTTGCAGAACATAATAATAGCTTTCAAATGTAGGTTTTGTGCATATTTTTTGCGAAGGGGCATCTAAAACCTAAAAAATTTTAGTCTCCGTATCCATAATATCTACCTAGATATCAATTTTGTATGCCCTGAATCCATTGAAAATGGGCAGAAGGAGGCGTGGTAGACCCCATGCACTACAATGGACCCTCGGTTAACAAACGCCTAAGAAATAAGTTATGCTTAACAAACAATATTTCGCATAACGACGAATAACCAATTTGAAAGCATTTATTGTATGCAAAATATCTGTCAGTGATAAACAAAGAAATAGAGGACACACCAAATACATGTTATAGTCACTAACCATAAAACACATGGACCACACAACCCAATTTTTTGGCATAAATTGTCCCTGAAGAGATAGAAGCTTGAAATTTTGCATACATATTAGTATGAGTATTTTATAATTTCGGATTTTTTTTCCAAAATTAAACCACGCCCACACCCCCTCCCCCTTCATTCATTTACTTTTTTCTAAATTTGTTGGGCATAACTTCTACACCGTTTAAGCTAAAGACTTAAATTTATATTTATATATATTTAGATATATATTATGGTAACGCAGATTTTGTAATTTTCAGTTTTTTGATGCCACACCCCCTTCGCCCAAAAAAAAAAACGCATTTAAAATACTAGAGACTTGTAATCAGTGATTGAAAATGCTATGCTACAACGGAGTATTTGTTTTTGCTCTCGCTATTGCTCTGATTTCGAAAGGCTACTACGAGAGCAACTATGAGAGCAACTACGAGAGCAACTACGAGAGCAACTACGAGAGGAAAAGCGAAAAAGCAATGCTAATGCTCCGTAGCAGTAGCACAAATTTTGTTTTCATTTGCTTTGCTCTTACTTCGCTTTCAATGCTTGTGCTATTGCTACAACTACAAAATCGGATCGCAAATTTTTTGCTCTTGCTATTGCTCTGTGCTCCGATGTTTTATGCTATGGAGCAGAGCAGAAGAGCATTCGTTTTGTTTTTGTGCTCTCTGCTATGCTACGTAGCCTTTCGAAATCAGAGCAATAGCGAGAGCAGAGCAATATTTTGATTGAAATTGCTGCTATGTAGCAGCAAATTCAAACACTGCTTGTAATTTGGCACATAGGTACATTTAGATACTCTTAATCTACTCTGAAAATTTCATGAAGATCATCCTTCTAGAAAAGGAGTTATCAGCGTCCAAAGTATAGCCCAACCCACCCCAAACCACAGCAGCAACTGCGTATGAGCGCGTGGTCATACGTTCGTAAAGAAGAAGAGTATTTTTTTGCTCAATTAATTTATGTTTATCTTCCGATTTGTTGTCTTTGCTTATTTTGTTTGACCATATAATCATTTATTGCACTATATTGTCGGTAGTTGCTGTTCCACACTTCCAGCAGAATGGAATTGTTGAACTCATTTGTAGCTGCAACATTTCAAATGCATTTGACGGGTTAAAAGTTATGTCTGGCGAAACGCAAATATAAATATTAATTTTGATCTTAATAATGCACGCAGCAACATGTTGCACAATTGACCAATAAATCACAGAACAACAAAATAAATTGTAAGAATCTCATTTAAATACCTCCCTGATATTTTTCCATAACAACACTTTTTCATTATTGCAACCTACAAAGATACATATATTCACGTTGAAAGTCGAGAATGCTATCAAGCGCTTTTTTCGATTTACCAAACAACTCTGAACAGCTAACTTTGACGAAGCTCAACACATTAATAGATGTCTTGAAAATTTTATAAAAATTGTTTTAATATTTACTGGAGTATTATAAATGAGAAAAATAAACCAGTTGGCGGATATAAAATAAAAAAAAATTTGCATTTATGCCAAAATTTCGGGATTTTTACCCATAGTGCATTGTTTTTTTGTTTTTAACTACCAGATAACTTCGTATTTGCTCGGGCCCTTACTTTTAGATTCCGGTAACGAAAATGTGTAACAAAATCACAAACGAGCGCTCGGCTGTGACAGTCAACAAATGCTGGACATGTTCCAATCCTTCACTTGCTATCTCTTTCTCTCACTCTTTACTCTATGCTTTTTGCACTCTGCTCCCTCCTCTCTCAAATGTATATGTGTGTGTGTCGTAGCGCGATTATAATCGTGCCTTGATATTGTTAGAGTAGTGTAGCCACACCGCACTCAGATGAGAGTGGTGTTGGTAGAAAATGAGTATGAGAATGTGCAGTGCACATCAGCATGCATTCATGTCTTCGGTACAGGCAGGCGGAGTCCTCTGGTTCCCTTAGCTCTTTCGGCGATGGGGTGGGTCTTTGCTATACCGGGACTAACCATACATAAACTTTAATTTGTTAGGACTCCTACAAAAAAACTTGTGGGATGGGACAACACTAACACTAGTACACAAAAAAAAAAAAGGAATGAACAAGAATTGGAACAGGTATACAGACGCGGAGGCGAAGCTGTCGGTTGCCTCTCGCTATCTATACCCAAACCCGACCATGATCTCCAATTAACCATTCGCTGGAAATCCCCTAACAAGAATGCTTCGACTCTCTTCTCTTCTATGCCATGTTTTAGACTATCTTTAGCCTATCATAGTGATTCACAAAAAAATCTTTCTCAAATTTCTTTTTCTTTCATCTTGAACAATTCTCTTTATTTTACGAACTTAACTAAACTACATTAAATTAAATATACCCTCTTCATAATTTTTAACAAAGTCTTAATAATAGTTGGTTGACGCAGCTGAGTCCTATAAGGCTAGGGTTAAATTGATTACCAAATACAAGTTTTTGTTCCTTATAATATAGAAAATAGAAAAAATTTTTTTTTTTTTTTTGTTTTTAAGTTATTTCATGTTTTTTTTTCTTTCGTACCCATTTGTATTATTTTTATTCGTTTATTTATTTATATATTTTTTGTAAATTCATTTATTGGTGCAAACATATAAGTTTTTTTTTTTCCATATATGCCTAGTAAATTATATTAAAGATAGCCGCAATTCAATTAAAGAAATAAATAAAAAATGTGAATAATAAAAAGATAATAAAACTAGATTCATATTAATGTTTAATGTGAATTAAAAAAATTGAAAATGTTCACATTTTATTTTATGAACAAATTTCAGGAATATATATATATATATATAAAATATGCATAAGTTTTTTTTCTTTATTTCATTTTTTTATAATGTTTAATTAAAATTTTGGGACTTCATAATATAAGGAGAGGAAGAAAAAGGGTGATCAAACACTCACAGTTTTTTTTTTCCATCGACGAAAGGCCTTTCCTCGTGGTTGACTGCTGCTGTGGGATTGAGGTTAAAGGTTTTTCGAATGGGAGCAATTCTGTGTAAAATTATTCACTGTCAAATTAAAAATTTCCTTGTTTTCGGTTGCTTTAATTTTTTTTTTTTATATATATATATAATTTAGTTTTGTTTTTGTATTTATTTATTTATTTTAAATAATTTAAAAAATTTTATATATATATATATATATATATATATATATATATATATATATATATATATATATATATAGATATATATATTTATTTAGTTATTTTTGTGTATGTTATTTTCTTTTCCTTTTTTTTTCGTTAATTTATTTAATTCATTTATGGGTGTGATGTGTTTTTTTTTCTAATCTTAAATAGAATTAGTTTTTGGTTAAATTGTCTTTAACTGATTAAACTGCCCACAAAAATTTCTCACAGTGTACTTGGTCTTTTGCATCTTGTCTGCACTTTCGTTCATTTATAGCTTGTATAATTTGCACTGCAGCCCACTTCCAAGACGTTTAATATTTAATATGTTTAATGTTTTTTTCTTTACTGTTTTATGTTTTGAGTTTTGGCACTGCACTAATACTTTTAAAGTGATCGATGTCTGGTTTTATTAGTTGTTGTTGAGGTAATCGGGTGCATGTAGTTTTAGGAATTCATCATTTATTTCATTCATTTAGGAAACATCAAGTTGTCATCCATTTTGCAATATTTAGCTGCTGTTGAAGGCCGTGAGATATTATAGCGGCCACGTGTTCAGAGGCTGCTATACTATTATATTTTTTTTCTTTTTTTTTTCTTTTTCTTTTATATGTTAATAGCTGCGCAGCACTCTGACACGGGCGAAGTTTCAACAAAAGAAGCTAGAGTGAATAAATATGTGAATTTGAGACTGCTTTATAAAATTCGCAATTTATTTTTTTAATAAATACCTTTAATTCCAGGGGAATTAAATATTAATAAATTATTAATATTCGGCAGCGTGAATGTGAAAAGAAGGTCGAGTTCTTGCTGCTTAGGTGCTTTTATATCTTTCGGCGAAAATCAAAGCTCAGCTTTTATTGCACCTAAAGTTGGCTGCACTTTGGTCTTGTAGCTGCTGAATAAGCACAGCGAAGCCTCGATCGGCTGCTAAGCATGCGCGACAGTAAGCTTTCGCTGCACCCGCCTAAGCTTTTTGTATGCATTCTAAGATGCATTCTGCTGCGTAAGCTTCGCAACTTCAAAGCTCACTAAAGTTTCTATGTTTTGTTTTTGTTTTGTTCACGCTTTATTACGATCAAGGCCATAATAATCGGTACGCTTATGATTGCATTTCTGCGACCATTACACCACCCGATAATATACCACGTTAGGCAGAATATTAGCGGGAATTAGCTCCGTATATCTTTGGCATGATACGTGCCTATTTCTTTGCCTTGCAGGTTCTCCAATACATAATAACAGTTTCCTAGTTTTTTCTTAATTCGGCTTTTTAAAAACTGAGGCCCTAGTTTGGCATTAATATTTTGAGAAAATTTGCTTAACGCAAAATTTCTTCGAAAAACTTCCTGTCCTTCCTTGAAGGTTACTGGTTTCGTTCTCAAATTATATTGGCCTGAGTTTCGTTCGTAAGCTCGTCGGATATTTGTCTGAATGTCTTTTCTCAATAGAGTAGGTTATCTGATCGAGAAATGGGTATTATTTGCTCTTCAAGCAAGTGTAAGTCATTCAATAGTTTATAGTCCGATCCGTGCGTTATCATATCGAGTCCAAAAAGTGCTCGATATGGTGAACAGTTTAACGATTGATGCAGACCTGAGCGTAACGCACAAGAAATGCTTGTTAAATGCACATCCCAGTCAGTCTGATCGTTTTGCAAATATGATCGAATCGCTGCTAACAATGAACGGTTTACACGTTCAGCCGCATTACTCTGCGGTGAGTAAAGGGCAGTATATACGTGTTTAATGCCTAACTCTGTTAACCAGGCGTTAAATTCTTTAGATTTGAACTGAGTTCCATTATCACTAATGATAGTTTCAGGGACCCCAAAACTATGAAAAATATGTTTTAGCAAATATTCTTGAATTTTGGTCGCAGTGAACTGTTTTAATGGGCACAGCCAATGGTATTTGCTAAAATGGTCCAATACTATAAGCAATCCTATATGACCTTGTTTACTACGAGGGTATGGTCCAAGAAGGTCAATATAAAGTCGTTGGAACGGTCTACAGGAAGGAACATGAAAACCCATTGGGGGTTTTAACGTATAATTAGGGGCTTTGTTTTCTTTGCAAGTATCGCACGAGCGAATATAATCTCTCACATCTTTAGCTAAACCTGGCCAAAAGAGATGTCTACGTAATTTCTCTATAGTTTTATGCATTCCGGCATGGGCTGAAGTACAACTATTATGAGCTTGTTTTAAAACACTTGTTCGAAGGCTTTCGGGGACCCATAATTTCCAAGATAGTTTTTCTTGCTCTTGCTGACCCTGTGCATGCTCTGTACGAATGTATAAGAAGTTTCCAATCAATTTGAGATCTGGGAATCTAGACTTTTGCTGGGAATACTTTCTTACTAGTTCTAAATAAGAATCTTCCAAAAAGGCATTTGATGTGAGGTCTATTATCGGACCCATATCAAGCTCTAAAATTTCATTTTCGCTTAATCTTGATAAGGCATCTGGGACTACATGGTCTTTTCCTTTTCGGTGGCTAAAAGTAAATTTAAACTGCTGTAAACGAAAAATCCAGCGAGCCAATCTACCAGAAATATTCTGCTGCCGCATAAGCCATAGCAAGCTAGAATGATCAGTAACCACTTCGAACTCCTGAAGTTCTAAATAGCATCTGAATTTCTCAATTGCTAGTATAACTGCGAGACACTCACGCTCGGTAACGCTATAATTGCGTTGAGAGCGACTTAATTTTTTTGACATGAACGCAATTGGCTTTTCATCATTCGTGTCCGTTAACTGTACTAGCACTGCCCCAATACCAAAATCGCTGGCATCGCAGTGAAGATAAAATTTCTTATTAAAATCTGGATTGGTTAAAATTGGAGCAGTAGTTAATACTTGCTTCAACTTATCCATGGCATTCTGTGCTTCGGGAGACCATACAAATTTAGTCTTCGTGGAAAGGACATCGGTAATTGGGCAAGTTAGATCGGCAAAGTTATAAATAAAACGTCTGTACCAACCACAAACACCGAGAAATCCTCGTACTTGCTTCAAATTCTTGGGAGGTGGCCAATTAACAATACATGATACTTTTGATGGATCTGGGCTAATACCTCCGCTTCCAATTACATAACCCAGATAGTTAATGCTTGTGACACAGAACCGACTTTTGGCTGTATTTAATGTCAGATTCGCTTGACGAAACTGATCTGCTAGGCGAACTAAAATCGCTAAATGGGACGGAAAGTCTTCTGACACCACACACAGGTCGTCTAAATATCCGAAAACACAGTGTCTAAGATCTGGGGGAATCAGTTTATCCATCAGACGACACATAGTGGAGGGAGCATTACACAACCCAAAGGGCATAACCTTAAATTGGTATAGGGGGCGACCTGGGACTGTGAATGCTGTTAACTGTTTCGACTCCTCAGTGAGTTTAATTTGCCAAAAAGCATCTTTTAAATCTAATTTAGAAATGAGATTTGCTTTAGGCAATCGAGAGAATATGCCTTCGATGCTAGGTAAAGGATACGCATCCTTTTTCGTAGCATCGTTGAGCCTACGTGCATCTAAGCATAATCGTACTTTATTCGGTTTCATTACAAGGCGCATGGGTGAACTCCAGGGACTGATCGAAGGTTCGATAACATCTAACTGAAGCATGCGATCAATTTCTTCATATAGAAGCTTCTCTACTGCAGGACTGACTGGATAAAATCTTTGTTTCACTGGTTTAGAGTCTCCGATGTCTATATGGTGTTCTATAAGGCTCGTACGCCCTAAACTATGTGACGCATTTGGAAATAGTGATTTAACTACCTCTAATTGTTGAATCTCTGTTTTGGTCAAAGGATAGGCATCATCGCTAGGTGACTTGCTGTTTATACAAGATGCATCTAGAGAATCTCTTATATTTGGTGCAAGTTGAAAGATTTTCCAGAAATCGTGTCCTAAAATAAAATTCTGATTTAGGCTTGGAATTATATATAATTTAATGGGTTTTTTAACAGAATTATACGTCATTTCAATATCTAGGAATCCAACAATGGCTTGACTTTCTCCTCCAGCTGTTTTTGCTTTGGATTTTATTTGCTTAAACTCTGGCAATTTTGAGAAATCGTTTGTTGCTAACTTCGAACCTATACAGCTAATATTTGCTCCAGTGTCTAATAGACCAAATTCTGTATAATTCAGGAACGAAACTTGAGCATAACTACGAAGGTCAGTTGCATTGTTAAAAATTGTAGATATTTGCAAATGTCTGTTCTTCTTAATCTCTGTATAGTATGTCTTCAATCTTTGAGTCCGTTTGCTAAGAGCAGGTAGAATATCGTGAAATATTCGATTTCGGACGGCTATATAATTTTGTAAACGTTTTTCGTAGGGACGAAAACGAATTGAAGGAGTATTCGAGTGCAATGTCGGCATCTCGACTTTATCTTCTTCTATCAAATTGGGTTCTACATTTTTTGGGGCATCCGGTTGTTGACGGATGCCTTGTGCCGGTTTTCCGACTGTTTCTGCAAACAATTTTGACATTGTGGCTTATACACATTAGGCTGTCCACAACCGTAGCAGAAAATGCGACGTTCAGACAGACAGTTCTGCCAAATATGTCCTATTAATTATTAATATTCGGCAGCGTGAATGTGAAAAGAAGGTCGAGTTCTTGCTGCTTAGGTGCTTTTATATCTTTCGGCGAAAATCAAAGCTCAGCTTTTATTGCACCTAAAGTTGGCTGCACTTTGGTCTTGTAGCTGCTGAATAAGCACAGCGAAGCCTCGATCGGCTGCTAAGCATGCGCGACAGTAAGCTTTCGCTGCACCCGCCTAAGCTTTTTGTATGCATTCTAAGATGCATTCTGCTGCGTAAGCTTCGCAACTTCAAAGCTCACTAAAGTTTCTATGTTTTGTTTTTGTTTTGTTCACGCTTTATTACGATCAAGGCCATAATAATCGGTACGCTTATGATTGCATTTCTGCGACCATTACACCACCCGATAATATACCACGTTAGGCAGAATATTAGCGGGAATTAGCTCCGTATATCTTTGGCATGATACGTGCCTATTTCTTTGCCTTGCAGGTTCTCCAATACATAATAACAGTTTCCTAGTTTTTTCTTAATTCGGCTTTTTAAAAACTGAGGCCCTAGTTTGGCATTAATATTTTGAGAAAATTTGCTTAACGCAAAATTTCTTCGAAAAACTTCCTGTCCTTCCTTGAAGGTTACTGGTTTCGTTCTCAAATTATATTGGCCTGAGTTTCGTTCGTAAGCTCGTCGGATATTTGTCTGAATGTCTTTTCTCAATAGAGTAGGTTATCTGATCGAGAAATGGGTATTATTTGCTCTTCAAGCAAGTGTAAGTCATTCAATAGTTTATAGTCCGATCCGTGCGTTATCATATCGAGTCCAAAAAGTGCTCGATATGGTGAACAGTTTAACGATTGATGCAGACCTGAGCGTAACGCACAAGAAATGCTTGTTAAATGCACATCCCAGTCAGTCTGATCGTTTTGCAAATATGATCGAATCGCTGCTAACAATGAACGGTTTACACGTTCAGCCGCATTACTCTGCGGTGAGTAAAAGGCAGTATATACGTGTTTAATGCCTAACTCTGTTAACCAGGCGTTAAATTCTTTAGATTTGAACTGAGTTCCATTATCACTAATGATAGTTTCAGGGACCCCAAAACTATGAAAAATATGTTTTAGCAAATATTCTTGAATTTTGGTCGCAGTGAACTGTTTTAATGGGCACAGCCAATGGTATTTGCTAAAATGGTCCAATACTATAAGCAATCCTATATGACCTTGTTTACTACGAGGGTATGGTCCAAGAAGGTCAATATAAAGTCGTTGGAACGGTCTACAGGAAGGAACATGAAAACCCATTGGGGGTTTTAACGTATAATTAGGGGCTTTGTTTTCTTTGCAAGTATCGCACGAGCGAATATAATCTCTCACATCTTTAGCTAAACCTGGCCAAAAGAGATGTCTACGTAATTTCTCTATAGTTTTATGCATTCCGGCATGGGCTGAAGTACAACTATTATGAGCTTGTTTTAAAACACTTGTTCGAAGGCTTTCGGGGACCCATAATTTCCAAGATAGTTTTTCTTGCTCTTGCTGACCCTGTGCATGCTCTGTACGAATGTATAAGAAGTTTCCAATCAATTTGAGATCTGGGAATCTAGACTTTTGCTGGGAATACTTTCTTACTAGTTCTAAATAAGAATCTTCCAAAAAGGCATTTGATGTGAGGTCTATTATCGGACCCATATCAAGCTCTAAAATTTCATTTTCGCTTAATCTTGATAAGGCATCTGGGACTACATGGTCTTTTCCTTTTCGGTGGCTAAAAGTAAATTTAAACTGCTGTAAACGAAAATCCAGCGAGCCAATCTACCAGAAATATTCTGCTGCCGCATAAGCCATAGCAAGCTAGAATGATCAGTAACCACTTCGAACTCCTGAAGTTCTAAATAGCATCTGAATTTCTCAATTGCTAGTATAACTGCGAGACACTCACGCTCGGTAACGCTATAATTGCGTTGAGAGCGACTTAATTTTTTTGACATGAACGCAATTGGCTTTTCATCATTCGTGTCCGTTAACTGTACTAGCACTGCCCCAATACCAAAATCGCTGGCATCGCAGTGAAGATAAAATTTCTTATTAAAATCTGGATTGGTTAAAATTGGAGCAGTAGTTAATACTTGCTTCAACTTATCCATGGCATTCTGTGCTTCGGGAGACCATACAAATTTAGTCTTCGTGGAAAGGACATCGGTAATTGGGCAAGTTAGATCGGCAAAGTTATAAATAAAACGTCTGTACCAACCACAAACACCGAGAAATCCTCGTACTTGCTTCAAATTCTTGGGAGGTGGCCAATTAACAATACATGATACTTTTGATGGATCTGGGCTAATACCTCCGCTTCCAATTACATAACCCAGATAGTTAATGCTTGTGACACAGAACCGACTTTTGGCTGTATTTAATGTCAGATTCGCTTGACGAAACTGATCTGCTAGGCGAACTAAAATCGCTAAATGGGACGGAAAGTCTTCTGACACCACACACAGGTCGTCTAAATATCCGAAAACACAGTGTCTAAGATCTGGGGGAATCAGTTTATCCATCAGACGACACATAGTGGAGGGAGCATTACACAACCCAAAGGGCATAACCTTAAATTGGTATAGGGGGCGACCTGGGACTGTGAATGCTGTTAACTGTTTCGACTCCTCAGTGAGTTTAATTTGCCAAAAAGCATCTTTTAAATCTAATTTAGAAATGAGATTTGCTTTAGGCAATCGAGAGAATATGCCTTCGATGCTAGGTAAAGGATACGCATCCTTTTTCGTAGCATCGTTGAGCCTACGTGCATCTAAGCATAATCGTACTTTATTCGGTTTCATTACAAGGCGCATGGGTGAACTCCAGGGACTGATCGAAGGTTCGATAACATCTAACTGAAGCATGCGATCAATTTCTTCATATAGAAGCTTCTCTACTGCAGGACTGACTGGATAAAATCTTTGTTTCACTGGTTTAGAGTCTCCGATGTCTATATGGTGTTCTATAAGGCTCGTACGCCCTAAACTATGTGACGCATTTGGAAATAGTGATTTAACTACCTCTAATTGTTGAATCTCTGTTTTGGTCAAAGGATAGGCATCATCGCTAGGTGACTTGCTGTTTATACAAGATGCATCTAGAGAATCTATTATATTTGGTGCAAGTTGAAAGATTTTCCAGAAATCGTGTCCTAAAATAAGATTCTGATTTAGGCTTGGAATTATATATAATTTAATGGGTTTTTTAACAGAATTATACGTCATTTCAATATCTAGGAATCCAACAATGGCTTGACTTTCTCCTCCAGCTGTTTTTGCTTTGGATTTTATTTGCTTAAACTCTGGCAATTTTGAGAAATCGTTTGTTGCTAACTTCGAACCTATACAGCTAATATTTGCTCCAGTGTCTAATAGACCAAATTCTGTATAATTCAGGAACGAAACTTGAGCATAACTACGAAGGTCAGTTGCATTGTTAAAAATTGTAGATATTTGCAAATGTCTGTTCTTCTTAATCTCTGTATAGTATGTCTTCAATCTTTGAGTCCGTTTGCTAAGAGCAGGTAGAATATCGTGAAATATTCGATTTCGGACGGCTATATAATTTTGTAAACGTTTTTCGTAGGGACGAAAACGAATTGAAGGAGTATTCGAGTGCAATGTCGGCATCTCGACTTTATCTTCTTCTATCAAATTGGGTTCTACATTTTTTGGGGCATCCGGTTGTTGACGGATGCCTTGTGCCGGTTTTCCGACTGTTTCTGCAAACAATTTTGACATTGTGGCTTATACACATTAGGCTGTCCACAACCGTAGCAGAAAATGCGACGTTCAGACAGACAGTTCTGCCAAATATGTCCTATTTCTTCGCAATTCCAACAGCGCAGTTTTTCATGTGAGGCGCGTATGGCTGCGAGTTCTACATCCACTGGTTCGTCTTCCACATCATCAACTGGTTCTTCTACAGAATAAACTTGCCTACGTTGTACTACTTGCTTAGACTTCGCCTGATTAAGACGACAACTAGTTTCATAAGACAAATTTTCGCTCATTTGTACTAAGCGACGCAGATGTCCTACAGAATGGACTGGCTGATATAATAACTTCTCTCACGTTTCAGGAAGTAAGTTATTCTTTAAAATTTCCATGAGCTCTTCTTCCTCCACTTTGAGAGAAGACTTATCTATGAGAGAGGCTACAGCCTCATAAAAGATGAGAAGGACTCTCTAGGTTTTTGCTTGCGCGCTCTGATCATCTCCATGTTCATAAAATTTGACCTATAGTCGTCATATTGTTGTCGAAGGGATGAACAGAGGTCTGACCAAATAATGCGATCAACTTGCTTGTGGTATCTCCAATACCATGATCGAGCTTTTCCACTAAACAACACGAAAATATTCTTGCACATACCTGTAAAATCGCTTTCTAGAGTCTCATCTGTTAAAGATTTAACTCGATAAATAAATTCATTAACACCTAAACCCTCTGATGAACCATCAAAATGAACTCCCCACTTTTGCATAATGTCCACGGTCCTCCGACTATTCAAGGAGCAGGCACCTATTGAAGGGGAATCGCGCATATTCGGTACCGGCATAGGTTCGGTGAGTGAAGGGCGATTTTTTATTGCTAATGACGACATAATTCTAGTAACAGTTCCTTCTATCATGTTCTGGATCACGTTATAATCCACCTGTTGCGATCTTTGAGGATTCGAGCCACGAAATGCTCGAGTGGCTCTGGGTCTTCCCCTAGTGGTTCTGGGACGCGCGGCTTCAGCTTGACTCGGACTCTGACTCGCATCTAAAGCTGACGACTGTGCGCCACTAGCATTCAAAGGCGGAGCTTCTTGTACACTAGATGTATTATTTGCTTCGGCTAATGCTAGGGACTTGGCAAGGTTTCTAGTAGTAACTCGACGAGTTACTGGGGCAGCTGGCGGAGCTGTCTCTAGCCTTCGTGAAGGCGAGCAATTTCCTACTACTAGCTTCATATTTTGTCTATCAATTGGTGTTTGGCAAGTATAACAGACGATATTTTCTGTTAACCATGCTTCTACGCAATTCTTGTGGAAGATATGCTTGCACGGCAACAAATAGCAAGGATAAGTATCGTCCATTTCAGTCGCACATAAAGTGCACTTGTTTCCTGCACTACCTGCAGATGAGGTGTGAGGCGGAGTATTTACGACGGGCATCATAAATCTGAATTGGGTTTTCTCAATTTTGTTTTTATATTCATGGCATAGTCGAAGAGAGTCGAAGTATTCATATAACTGTTCCTAATTCTGTCATTTTTGGCTATTGAAACTAAATCTAGATGGTGGTATAAATCGGCTATCGCTACAACCAAAGACCATACTATTCGGCAAGGGAATGCATGTGCAGCATATCTCCGAGTTCCAGACAATAGCTAATCTAAGGTAGTATCGACATCAACTTTTACTCTCAACTAGTATTGCTTAATGGCTTCATACCTTTCTTTAATTAATTAAAGAATACTACCCAGGGATAATCAGTATTGGTATCTTATCTCTGTCGAATACACAAAATTCTGGAATTATATGGAAAAGTTTTTCAATAAAATAAATTAAAGTGTGGCTTCTTCCACAGCAAAAAAACGAGCTACAATTGTGAGGGAAGATATTGTTTTCCTAAGCAGTGATGCTTTAAAAATTTTTTTGTTGATAAATTCCACACAGGTTTCTCGGTCTGCGATCCAGGCTCGAATCGGCAGCTTCGTAGGTCCTGTGAAAAAATCTACTCCTCTCAGCAGTCACAGCGGCGATAGATAGACCAATCAAGTCTATGCTACTTCAGCAACACATGCTACTGAGACAACTATGTTTCTCACAAAAGGGGTATTTTGTACAACTATTACTTTCCCCATAGAGAAGAAATAGTTATAGAAAAATAAATCGGTACACTGAAAGCATATTATCGCTAAGGACTAGTACTTCCAGTGCCCCACGTTGGGCGCCAAAAATTTTATGTAACCCACACCGCTCTCAGATGAGAGTGGTGTTGGTAGAAAATGAGTATGAGAATGTGCAGTGCACATCAGCATGCATTCATGTCTTCGGTACAGGCAGGCGGAGTCCTCTGGTTCCCTTAGCTCTTTCGGCGATGGGGTGGGTCTTTGCTATACCGGGACTAACCATACATAAACTTTAATTTGTTAGGACTCCTACAAAAAAACTTGTGGGATGGGACAACACTAACACTAGTACACAAAAAAAAAAAAGGAATGAACAAGAATTGGAACAGGTATACAGACGCGGAGGCGAAGCTGTCGGTTGCCTCTCGCTATCTATACCCAAACCCGACCATGATCTCCAATTAACCATTCGCTGGAAATCCCCTAACAAGAATGCTTCGACTCTCTTCTCTTCTATGCCATGTTTTAGACTATCTTTAGCCTATCATAGTGATTCACAAAAAAATCTTTCTCAAATTTCTTTTTCTTTCATCTTGAACAATTCTCTTTATTTTACGAACTTAACTAAACTACATTAAATTAAATATACCCTCTTCATAATTTTTAACAAAGTCTTAATAATAGTTGGTTGACGCAGCTGAGTCTTATAAGGCTAGGGTTAAATTGATTACCAAATACAAGTTTTTGTTCCTTATAATATAGAAAATAGAAAAAAATTTTTTTTTTTTTGTTTTTAAGTTATTTCATGTTTTTTTTTTTCTTTCGTACCCATTTGTATTATTTTTATTCGTTTATTTATTTATATATTTTTTGTAAATTCATTTATTGGTGCAAACATATAAGTTTTTTTTTTTTCCATATATGCCTAGTAAATTATATTAAAGATAGCCGCAATTCAATTAAAGAAATAAATAAAAAATGTGAATAATAAAAAGATAATAAAACTAGATTCATATTAATGTTTAATGTGAATTAAAAAAATTGAAAATGTTCACATTTTATTTTATGAACAAATTTCAGGAATATATATATATATATATATATATATATAAAATATGCATAAGTTTTTTTTCTTTATTTCATTTTTTTATAATGTTTAATTAAAATTTTGGGACTTCATAATATAAGGAGAGGAAGAAAAAGGGTGATCAAACACTCACAGTTTTTTTTTTTCCATCGACGAAAGGCCTTTCCTCGTGGTTGACTGCTGCTGTGGGATTGAGGTTAAAGGTTTTTCGAATGGGAGCAATTCTGTGTAAAATTATTCACTGTCAAATTAAAAATTTCCTTGTTTTCGGTTGCTTTAATTTTTTTTTTTTTTATATATATATATAATTTAGTTTTGTTTTTGTATTTATTTATTTTTTTTAAATAATTTAAAAAATTTTATCTATATATATATATATATATATATATATATATATATATATATATATATATATATATATATATATATAGATATATATATTTATTTAGTTATTTTGTGTATGTTATTTTCTTTTCCTTTTTTTTTTCGTTAATTTATTTAATTCATTTATGGGTGTGATGTGTTTTTTTTTTCTAATCTTAAATAGAATTAGTTTTTGGTTAAATTGTCTTTAACTGATTAAACTGCCCACAAAAATTTCTCACAGTGTACTTGGTCTTTTGCATCTTGTCTGCACTTTCGTTCATTTATAGCTTGTATAATTTGCACTGCAGCCCACTTCCAAGACGTTTAATATTTAATATGTTTAATGTTTTTTTCTTTACTGTTTTATGTTTTGAGTTTTGGCACTGCACTAATACTTTTAAAGTGATCGATGTCTGGTTTTATTAGTTGTTGTTGAGGTAATCGGGTGCATGTAGTTTTAGGAATTCATCATTTATTTCATTCATTTAGGAAACATCAAGTTGTCATCCATTTTGCAATATTTAGCTGCTGTTGAAGGCCGTGAGATATTATAGCGGCCACGTGTTCAGAGGCTGCTATACTATTATATTTTTTTTCTTTTTTTTTTTTCTTTTTCTTTTATATGTTAATAGCTGCGCAGCACTCTGACACGGGCGAAGTTTCAACAAAAGAAGCTAGAGTGAATAAATATGTGAATTTGAGACTGCTTTATAAAATTCGCAATTTATTTTTTTAATAAATACCTTTAATTCCAGGGGAATTAAATATTAATAAATTATTAATATTCGGCAGCGTGAATGTGAAAAGAAGGTCGAGTTCTTGCTGCTTAGGTGCTTTTATATCTTTCGGCGAAAATCAAAGCTCAGCTTTTATTGCACCTAAAGTTGGCTGCACTTTGGTCTTGTAGCTGCTGAATAAGCACAGCGAAGCCTCGATCGGCTGCTAAGCATGCGCGACAGTAAGCTTTCGCTGCACCCGCCTAAGCTTTTTGTATGCATTCTAAGATGCATTCTGCAGCGTAAGCTTCGCAACTTCAAAGCTCACTAAAGTTTCTATGTTTTGTTTTTGTTTTGTTCACGCTTTATTACGATCAAGGCCATAATAATCGGTACGCTTATGATTGCATTTCTGCGACCATTACAGTAGGTATCGAAGTAGTTACCTAAGTTGGCAGGACCATTTATACTTAAATTGGCTGCTGCTGCACGTAGTCCCTGGTTATTATAAAGACCGAATTGGCAGGTCTAGTATGATGACTTGAATGTTTGGCGCAGAACATTCTAGAAGTGCTACACAAATAGAACTAGAAAATTAAAAAGGGAATTGGTGATATAGCGTGGCGAATTGAGACGAGAAATTACGAAATCCGAGCCATCTCCGACATACAGTGGCTCACAGCTTATTTGATACACTTCAATTATAAAATTTTCTCTTGCTGTAATTCAAAAACCATAAATGATATCGCAATACTTTAAATGTCATTTTAAAGAGAGCAATTCCTTGTTTTATAAAACAAAAAATTTTATTTAAAAATAATGCTGTTAAACAGAATTCTCTCCCAAAATTCTCCCAAAATTCTCTCACAGCTTATTTGATACAGTGCCAGTAAAATACTAAAATTTAAGGTTACCCTTTAATTTAATGGTTGGTTTGCATTCCCTTAGCTTTTATCGTAGCTTGCAGCCTATTTGTCATTGAATCCATCAAGTTTTGAGTATAGCTTGGCGTTATTTTGGGCCATTCCTCCAGTAAGGTTCTCTTTGGGTCTCCTTTGTTACAATTCTTATGTTTTCTGACGTTGTTGACTAAAAGTGCCCACAAATTCTCGATGACATTTAATTCGGAAGACTGTGCCGGGGGATTCATGACGTGGGGACAGTTCCAAATAAGCCATGTTTGAAAGAATCTAGCTTTGCGGATCGGGCCAGTTTTTTGGAACTTCGGATCAAAATTTTTTATTTTATATGAAGGTAATGAATTTTCTACATAATTTTATCGATGAATACCAAAGTACCGACTCCGGCTGCAGACATACAAGCCCAATGCGCGAAAGACAAAAAAACCCTTTTATATGGCAATTTTATTTACATAAAACAGACTGTATCAAATAAGCTGAGAGCTCTAAAATTTGACTGCCACGCCAAAAACAAATTTTCCTGGAAGTACCAATACTTAAAACTAGTAATTTATATATAGCTAAATAAGTGCATTTAAAATTTGTCGATATACCTTCTCCTTTCGATATTAAGGAAGGGTAAAGTCGAAAAGTTGCACTGTATCAAATAAGCTGTGAGCCACTGTATGTATGTATATATGAAGTATATATGTATATATGAAGTATATATGTATATATCAGTGTTGCCATCTTTTCGCCAAAAAAACAGGACAGTTGACACCAAAAAAAGGATAAAAAAGGGCCAAAATATTTTTGAAAAGGTAAAAAAAAAAAACGGATAACATTTTTTCTATTTCTAAAGTATAATTTTATTTTAATTTTCGTTTATAAGGTATAGTACCTCATGGTATTTTCGTTGCTATATGTATTTTTCGTTGTAGTCCAAACCTAATCCAAAGATAATATATTTAATTGTATGTAATTGTTAACTAGTAAAACCAACCTAATTTCCAAAATAGAATTTAACGTATCAATATGCAGCTATTCCTTAATTTGATTTTAACCAAATTGACTTGGCTGAACACCCTTTCCACCTCAGCATTTGACGACACGGCACGGCAATGACAGCAAAGTGATAACAAATGCACTCAGGTCCGAAAAGTTTTTGTTTCCTGCTGAGTCTGTGTGGTTCTGAACTTCAGTCCAGAAAGATACGATACTTTCTTTATCTACAAGTTTTATATTTAAACTGCACTTGCAGTATTTGAAAAATGCCTCATCAATATTATTGGGAACGCGGCGGATCCACTTTTTTTTTTTTTTAGACCGCGACACCCTAAATTTCAGTTTGTAAATTTCCTTTGAAAATTTTGTTAAACTTTTGAAAACTTTAATGATCGATCGATAAATATATTTTCGATTACAGGACTACAGCGTTTGAAACAGAGATACATCGTAAAATATCTTGCAATAAAGCAATATTAAAGCGATGATATTGATTTACTTGACAAATTTTATAAACAACCTTTAACAATTAAAAAAGGATGAAAAAAGGCCAATACAATATAAAAAAGGCATTTTTTTCCGGACAGGGGCTGTTTCTAAATTTTTGCGGCAGTTGTAATTTCAAAAGGACAGATCTGTCCGGAAAAAGGCCAAGTTGGCAACACTGGTATATATGAAGTTGAAGTTTCTTGAAATTTCTTCTCGATCCCATTGATCCCATGAAAATGTTAGCGTTTCATGATTATTTGTGGAAATGGTATGGTGTTTATGCGCTGTGAAGAATCACATTCTTTTCAACATCAGTGTTCCTGTTATAATTAATAAATATATATATAATACAATAATATACATACATACATCATTATAATATAGGGTAGCGAGAGATCGGCGAACGGCGGCAAGCAATAGCGCAGCAACAGACAGAGAGACAAACGCAACAACCGAACAAACGGGACAAAAGACAAGACAAAGAATTCTAACGGCGATCAATCGTGGTACAGGCTGTATTATTCGCCAAATAATGCACCTAGCAACAGCATCGAACGGCACTAAAGACATAACGGACAGCAATAGCAAAGACAAAACGGACAGAGCTCAGCCCTGAGAGAGCAGCGCAGCGCTCAGAGCAAGCAAGCGGAGCAATGCTATCAGAGCGCCGCCGCGCTCAGAACAAGTGAGCAGAGCTGTCTTAAGAGCGCATAGCCACGTGCCGAGCCGAATACTCCCACGCTACATAGCGTAGGCACGCACTGACGCTCAGCCGGGCAGAGGCGAAAGCTCATGCGTAACCGAATGCATGCAAAGGCAGCCGCTTCGAAACAAAGGGCGCGTGGCGCTCCATAGTCAATCATCTTCTGACCTCCGAAGCGAACGCACGGAATTACTAAAAGCTGACCCACGCATTAAAAGCAATGCCGCCGCCTCCTGCTGATCGCCGGTAAGTTAACAAAGCTGTGCCTCATTAGAGTTTGTTTTGTGAGATATAGCGGGCGACCATTAGGTAGCTATGTTTAGAAACACAAATAATTAAAGTGAACTGTGAAAAATGTGAAAGTGAATTGTATGAGTGTTCTTTTGTCCGGGTGGTGTCGCAGCACATAGCGGGGCGCCAGAAGATCAGACTCCGAGCGTTATACGCCAGAGCCGGATACAAGTGGTGCTGAGAGCAGCTATGTTGCTGGCTAAGTATGTGTTTCGTGTTTTCTGGCAACGCAGTGGCGCACGAGCGTTATACGCCAGAGCTGGATCCACGTGGCCGCCAGTGGGCGTGCCGCTGCCTGTCAGTGTTCGTTAAGTGCTCGTCCATGCTTTCTGGCCTCGCGGTGGCGCACAAAATTGAACTCTGATCTCTTTGAATTCAAAATTGAAACTGATTATTTCTTAAAATCCTAGTGCTTATATACTTTAAAAATACTTTGTCACTGGAAGATTCACAGATGTTTTGTCAAGTATCCCTTTCGATCACTAAGCCTAGAGGCTCTTGTTTCATTTTTATACCCTGAGCCCATTGAAAATGGGAAATCAGGGTATAATGGTTTTGTTAAATGTATGTAACAGGCACAAGAAAGCGTGGCAGACCCCATAAAGTATATATATTCTTGATCAGCATAAAAAAATAAGTTGATCTAGCCCTGTCCGTCTGTCCGTCCGTCCGTCCGTCCGTCCGTCCGTCCGTCCGTCCGTCCGTCCGTCCGTATGTATGAACGCGTCGATTTCCGAAGATACAAAAGCTAGAGAGTTCATTCTTTTTGTGTTAGGTTCGTATATTGCACGCGCAGTACGAGTTTGTTTCAGAAATTCGATAACTTGTATATTTGCAAAGTTATCGATAAACGAACTTATCGGGAACCAGTTATAAAATTCTAGCTAATTCATCTTTAGAGTAAGTGTTCAAACATGAACACGATAAGTAAAAACATACATATGTATAAAAATAAACATTACGGATAACCTGCGCGTTACCAATTATAAAATTAAAATTCTCAGCCACAAATCTTAGGCCCCTGGCAGTATGTTCAAGCATGAACATGCCTCATAAATAAACATATTAAAAAATAGGCAATAGTCGATAACCTGCGCGTTATCTGAAGCCAAGTAATAAACATGTCATCCCTTAGCTGCAGCGACCAACGCAGCAAGTAATAAAAATGCAACGCGAGACGTGAGAACGGCTTAGCGATCGAAAAGGGACACTTGACAAACATCTGTGCACTTGTGTGCATGGAATTAATTATAGCCTTCCAGTGCCTGGAAGTATTTTTAAGGTATATAAGCACTAGGATTTTAAGGAATAAACAGTTCAATCTTTGAATTCGGTAAATGTGGAGTGTTTCATTTCGACTCTCTAACATTTTGGTCCTTCGGCGTTCTCTGTTGTTTTCCCCCACCAGTGGTAAGAGACACAGAGAAAGGAACCAGCGTCTTTGTGCTATGGTATTACAAAACCTCAGCAAAAGACAACAAAAATTTTTGTTATATTGCTCGGTTCTCCCCCACCAGAGGTAAGAGACAGAGTATATATACAAAATAGTGCTCAAATTTTAAAAAAAGAAAAGTTTGTAGTGCAAATAAGTTCGTGTCTCAAAAATAAAAGGGAACGGACAACATTAAAAGTCCAAATAGGACAAAAAAGTGCTCAAAAAAATAATTTGTAGTGCAAATAAGTTCGTGTCTCAAAAATAAAAGGGAACGGACAACATTAAAAAGTCCAAATAGGACAAAAAAGTGCTCAAAAAATAATTTGTAGTGCAAATAAGTTCGTGTCTCAAAAATAAAAGGGAACGGACAACATTAAAAAGTCCAAATAGGACAAAAAAGTGCTCAAAAAATAATTTGTAGTGCAAATAAGTTCGTGTCTCAAAAATAAGGGAACGGACAACATTAATAAGTCCAAGTAGGACAACAAAAAGTGCTCAAATCAAAAATAAATATTTTGTAGTGCAAATAAGTCCATATCCCAAAAATAATAAGGGAACGGACAACTTTAATAAGTCCAAATAGGACATAAAAAAAAAAAAAAAGTGCTCAAAAATAATCAAAATTTGTAGTGCGAATAAGTCCGAATACCAAAAATAAAAAGGGAACGGAGAACTTTTATAAGTCCAAAGAGACAAAGTCAGGAAGTCCAAAAAGGACAACAAAACCGCAAAAAAAAAAAAAAAAAAAAAAAAAAGCGGACACAAAAAAAAAAAAACAACAACAGCACCAATCGATCACGCAGGAGCGATTCAGAAGACAACGGAATTCCAATCACGCAGGAGCGATTCAGACGACAACGGAATTCCAATCACGCAGGAGCGATTCAGAAGACAGCGGGATGCCAATCACGCAGGAGCTATAAAGAAGACATCGGGATTCCAATCACGCAGGAGCTATTCAGAAGACAGTGGGATTCAAATCGATCACGCAGAGCCACCCTTAGGAGAAGACTGGAGCTAAGATAAGTCGTAATTTTATTTACTTTATTGTTCAAATAAGAAAAGAAAATGCTGTCAGAGAAAATTATAGTACTGTTAAAAAAACAATCGGACTTAGTGTCCAGATTGATGAAGCTAGACTCATCAGATGAGATAAGGCCACCTAGCGACATATTAGAAGAGCTAGGTAGGATACAGAATGAGTTAGAAAATAATAACTCAATATTGTTAAAAGTGGGGGTAATAGACCACCCATATTTTAACAATAAGGAGTTTGAAAAAGCAGTAAAAATTATAAAAGATATAAAAACAGAAATTTTGAGTAGCGAGAAGCAAATCAAAGAAGAAATTAGGCAGATAGGAACGGTGACAGTTCATGAAGAGGCAGAATTTGAAAACAAAGTAGATCAGATAAGAAAATACTTAAAAGAAACAAATGAGGATATTGCGAAATCAAATGTAGGTGTTTTCGAAATTCGAAAAAATAAGATTCTATTCTTATGGAATAGAATTTCGAAACACATACAAGAGCTTCAACCCAAATATGAAGCCAGCAAAACGTTTGAAGAAGGGGTAATCGAACTAGAGTTCGACATTCAAAATACCATCAGCGCATTAGACGCAAAGAAAACTTCCCCAATTCAACCCACTATCCAAGAAAAGGGAGATAATCTCCCTGGACTACCGAGAATGCAAGTCCCAATATTCTTTGGCGATGCTAAAGATTGGGACTCATTCGCTCAACTATTTAACGACCTTATCGATCAAAGACAGGACCTAACTTCTGCCATAAAATTTAACTATTTAAAAACCTCATTACGAGGAGAAGCAAAGAGCATGGTTGCTCACCTATTAACAGGGTCCGCAGATAACTATACCGTAGCTTGGGAGTTATTAACCAAAAGATACGAAAATAAAAGAAAAATTTTTTCGGAACAATTTAACCGAATATTAGAGCTCCCAAATTTAGATATTGACTCATCGAAAAGTATCAACAACTTCATACACACAATCAATGAGTCAATACACATAATTAAAAATAAAGCTCAACTCTCAAGTGAAGTTGACAAAATGTTTGCACATTTAATACTGAGAAAATTTAGTAAAGAGGCTCTTCAATTATATGAAAGCCAAATAAAAAAGACAAAGGACATACAACTGCTGACTGACGTAATGGACTTTTTAGAACAGAGGTATTACTCAACGTCCGCATCAAAAAAAAGAAGAAAAGAAAGTCTTCAGAAGCACTACCAATGTGCAATATTGTCCGATATGCAAAGCAGTAGGCCACAGTGTCACGCAATGCACAAAATTTAAAGCAATGAATCCGAGTGAAAGACTAGACATTGCTAAAAAGACATACTTATGTCTAAAGTGTTTAAAACACTCAAACTCATATCGGTGTAAAAATAACATAACTTGTGGCTTTTGCAACAGAGATCACCACACAATGCTACATTTAAATACAAATAAAGACAGGGTTAATACAGTAATGGCAAATGAAAAGGCCTTATTAGCCACTGCAATAATTAAAGTAAAAACAAGCAAGGAGAACTATATTGAATTAAGAGCATTGATAGATAGCGGGTCTCAAAAAACAATTATATCTGAGGAGGCCGCACAGTGGTTGAATTTACCCCCGAATCAGAAATGAGACAGAAATAAGTGGAATTTCAGCAGAAAACACTTGTAGGTCGAAATACAAAGTGAAGCTAGATATAAAAACAACCGAATTAAAAACAGAGCAGCTAAAGGTTGAGGCCATCATAGTATCAAAATTAATGAAAGCCCTCCCAGTAGACAAAGTAAATGTAGATACAGCAAAATGGCACAGTTACAGTTTAGCTGATCCCCAATTTCATAAGCCAGGTCGAGTAGACATGATAATAGGCGCAGACTTATACGCACATGTACTAAAAAATGGAATAGTAAAAATAGATGGATTACTCGGGCAAAATACAAAGTTTGGATGGATTATATCGGGTTGTACAAAATCTAGAGGAGAATCAACAATAGTAGCAACAAGTATAGCAATAGAAGATCTAAATCAGTTCTGGGAATTAGAAACCGAAGAAGATGAAAATGACGAAGAAAGCTGAATTTGTGAAAATAATTTTTTGAGTACAACGAAAAAGGATGAAATGGGACGATATATTGTAACAATTCCATTCAAAAAAGAAAATGAATTAGGAGAATCTAAGCCACAAGCAATAGCTCGGTTTCTTAGCTTAGAAAGAAAACTTCAAAATAATGAAAAATTAAAACAGATTATACGAATTTCATGAATGAATATATAAATTTAGGCCATATGATTCCTACAAATAAAGAAGGAAAATATTATTTGCCACATCAGGCAGTGTTAAGGGACAGTAGTCTAACAACCAAAACTTAGAGTAGTCTTTGACGCATCTGCAAAAACAACAAATAAGAAAGTCTAAACGATATTATGTGGACTGGACCAAGGGTTCAAAAAGATATTTTTGACATTATGTTAAAATGGCGACGCTGGGAATATGTAGTGTCAGCAGACATTGAGAAAATGTATAGGCAAGTTAAAATTGACAAAGATAACCAAAAATTTCAATATATTGTTTGGAGAGATTCTCCAAATAAAAAATTAAAAAATTTTAAACTTACAACCATCACTTATGGTACTGCATCAGCTCCTTTCCTAGCAACAAGAGTTCTTTTAGATATAGCCAACAATTGTAATAACGCATCAATCAAAGAAATAATGAAAACAGATTTTTTATATGGACGATTTAATGACAGGTGCAGAATCCATAGAAAACTGTAAAGAAATAGTAGAACAGGTTTCAACGAACTAGCAAAGGCAGGTTTTAATCTAAGAAAGTGGATTCAAATAAGTCAGAAATAATTGAAGAAATTGACAAAAGTGAGGAGAATAAGTATTAAGTATTGCAGAAAATGAGTCGATAAAGACATTAGGGCTTCAGTGGGAACCCATCAAAGATGAATTTAAATTTAATTTCACCAACAGCAGTATGAAATAATAACAAAAAGAACGGTCTTATCGACACTAGCAAGAATATATGATCCTTTAGGGTGGTTATCACCAGTAATCATAATAGGGAAACTGTTCATGCAAAGACTATGGCTAACTGATCAAACATGGGATGAAGAATTATCCGAAGAAGAAAGCAAGGAATGGATATTGTTTCAAGAAAATTTAATACATCTACAGAACATAAGAATACCTAGGTGGGTAAAAACCCAGAAAGACGTTGAAGTACAGCTTCATGGATTTGCTGATGCTTCCGAAAAAGCATACGCAGCAGTAGTATATGCCAAAGTAGGTAGTTCAGTCATGATATTGGCAAGCAAAAGTAAAGTAAATCCAAAGAAAAAACAGGAAAACTATCCCTAAACTAGAACTGTGCGCAGCCATCTACTCACAAAACTCATTTCGAAAATAACAGAGTCAATTAAAATCGACGTGCAAATCTATGCATGGAGTGATTCTACCATCACGTTGGCTTGGATTGAGAATGGATTGAATAAAAATAAATTCATCAGAAAAAGAACGGATGAATTAGGAAAATGTCAGAAATTAAGTGGAATCATGTTAATCAGAAGATAATCCAGCAGATCTAGCGTCCAGAGGAATAAATACATATAAATTAGTAGAAAGCGAAATTTGGTGGAAGGGGCCAAAGTGGTTAACCGAAACAAAAAACAATTGGCCAAAAGAAAAAGAAGATGTAGAAGAAGAGAAAATAATGGTTAACACTATGCTAGAAGACAAAGAAAATAACATCATAGGTGAATTAATAAAACGATATTCCTGCATTAAAAAATTACAAAAGTAGTAGCCTTTGTTTTCAGATTTATTAAAATCATAACAAAAAGACAACCCAAAACCACCACAGTATATAACAGTGGAGGAGTTCAAAAACGCTAGGACAATAATCATTAGGCAGCAACAAGCACTTCAGTTTAGAACAGAGATAGGAAGACTATTGGTAAAAAAAGCAATTGGAAAATAAAAGTAAAATAATTAGCTTGAATCCATTTTTGGACGAAAAAGGAATACTTCGTGTAGGGGGACGATTAGAAAATGCTAGTATTGGATTTGACGTAAAGCATCCTATTATTCTCGACAAATGTCATTTAGTTGATTTAATAATAAGGATGCTCACGCTGTCACCTTACACGGTGGAATCAATTTAATGAGAAACTATATTCAAAGGAAATTTTGGATAATTGGACTCAGAAATTGCCTAAAGAAGCATTTGCGTAATTGTGTTACATGCACAAGATATCATCATACACCTACACAACAAATAATGGCAAATCTTCCAAAAAATAGAATTACAATGTCATACCCGTTTCTAAATACAGGAATAGACTATGCGGGGCCCTATTATATGAAATGTTCTAAAAATCGTGGACAAAAAATGTATAAAGGGTACATAGCACTATTTGTGTGCTTGTCAACAAAAGCTATCCATTTAGAAGCAGTAAGTGACTTAACATCAGACGCATTTTTAGCTGCAATGAGAAGATTTATGTCAAGAAGAGGCAAATGCCAAAATATATATTCAGATAACGGAACAAATTTTGTAGGAGCGGCTAAAAAATTAGAAAAAGAATTTAAGAAATCGATTCAAGAAAATACAAAAATTTGCTCTACATTAGAAAAAGAGCAAATAAAGTGGCATTTTATTCCAGCAGCAAGCCCTCACTTTGGAGGAATTTGGAGGCAGGAGTAAAATCAGTAAAATATCATTTAAAAAGAATTATAGGAGATAACAATTTAACTTTTGAAGAAATGACAACCCTGCTATGTCAAATTGAAGCAGTCTTAAACTCAAGACCTTTATATACAACTGGAAATGACATAGATAGCATCGAAATATTAACTCCAGGACACTTCTTAATAGGTAGACCCACAGTAGGAGATATAGAATCAATGGGGAAGAAAAAATAGGAAATCTTGATAGATGGAAATTAATTCAAAAAATGAGAAGAGATTTTTGGAATAAATGGAAAAATGACTATTTACACACACTCCAGCAAAGAAATAAATGGAAACAAGAGATGCAAACTTAGAAGAAGGGCAAATAGTATTAATAAAGGATGAAAATTGTCATCCAGCTAGATGGCCGCTAGGAATAATAGAAGAAGTTCCACAAAGGCCAAGATGATAAAGTAGAGTCGTGAAAATTAAATCACAAGAAGGTTTAGTTACACGACCTATCAGCAAAATATGCCCACTAGGGAAATTAAAAAATGAAGACTCGGAACAAAGAAGCACGAAAACCAACCACTAGGGGGGCGGGGAGGATCAAGACTAAGCGTATTGATGGCTATGCTAATGTTAGCATTACTCTGCCAAATATCAGGTGGCAAAAAATAATAAACGACAAGATAACGATTTCGAAACTAGGAAATAATTCGGCAATTTACTTAGACACCAATGGGTGAAGTAGAAATAGTAACCTCATCTTGGGATCTAGTTATCTTCTACAATCTAGAGTCATATTTTGAGATGCTAAGAAAGGAAGCGAATTCGAAGGGAAAATGAGAGTAATGTGTACAAAGTTATATAGTTTCGGAAGACCAATGTAACATTATCCTCAACAATACAAAAGACGAATAGCAGAATTAAATGAAATAACGAACTATTCATACTAAAAGATAACCCAAGACCCAAACGCGCACCTTTCGAGTTCATGGGCTCATTATATCACTTATTATTTGGAATAATGGATGCTGACGATAGAGAACAAATGGAAGGAAAAACATGGTCAATTTATTAGAGAACCAACATAACATAAACAAATTGAGTGAGAAACAAACATCAATAATAGATTCCACCAGCGATATACTCAAAAGATCCGTTGAGGACATTAATACCCCCACTTTAAGGACATGAATATACGTATAGACAACATGACAGAAATACTAAAAGAATCGTATTATGTGTACAAACAATCAATTAATTTCTTCATGATAACTAATCAACTAAATTCCTTGATTGAAGAATGTGACAAGATTCAAACAGGGATAATAAATATGCTAATTGATATTAATCACAGTAGATTAAGTCCAGCTATTTTGAAACCTTACCAACTTGGGGAAGAGATAACCAGAATAAAAGAAAGCTTGTCCGAGAATTTAGTCCTACCAGGGAAAGGACTGGTACAGAATTAAAAGATATCTATCAGCTACTAACAACAAAGGCAACCTTTATAGACAACAAGATAATAGTCAGTGCGAAATTCCGCTTTTTAGCAGATATCCATCTCACCTATATAAGTTGTTCCGATACCAGTCCCTCAATGACGACCAAATGATAATAGTACATCAAAGAACAGAATACTTAGTGTACAATTTCGAAATAGATTCGTATCACCTAATGGCTGAAGCTACACTCAACCAAATGCAAAAAAGGGCAACAAAACAAACGCATCTGTGAAGGTAACTGGCCTTGGGATAATGCCAATGATAACAGTTGCGAATTTTCACATTTTAAACCAAACAGACCAATCTAACTGTGTTTATAAAACGGTAGTCCATTCAAAAACATATTGGGTTGAACTAGAAGGTAAAAACAAGTGGATATTTAAGGTTCCCCATAAATGAGAGGCTAAGCGTACGATGTAAGGGAGCACAACAAGAACTCATAGAGTTACCAGAACCAGGGTTGTATTAACTATGAAATCAGATTGCACCGCTCGATCAGGAGATAAAACCATAGTGTCTCATAATAATAACTTACATTCAGAAAGGCACGAAGAAGTTGCAACCTCATACGTAGGAAAATTATTGATATCCCCTAAAATAGTGTGGAGCCCATTAGAGCTAGCAAAATTAACCACACAAAGGAAAATAGAACAATTACAAAAATCAATACAGCATATGAAGGAAAATCACTTAGAGTTAAACGGGCTCCATTTTCATCATATATCAGGACACACATTCAATGATATTAAGCATATAATTGTATAATATTAGTTATATATGCCATAAGAAATGTAATGTGAAGAGACGATTAAAAGCTATAGCATTTCCTGGTCCTATATAAGTTAGAATCTAACTTTACAAAATATCTGATAACCTGCGCGTTATCAACAACATAGAAATTAAGCCCCGGGCAGAATGTTCAAAACATGAACACGATAAGTAAAACATACATATGTATAAAATAAACATTACGGATAACCTGCGCGTTACCAATTATAAAATTAAAATTCTCAGCCACAAATCTTAGGCCCCTGGCAGTATGTTCAAGCATGAACATGCCTCATAAATAAACATATTAAAAAATAGGCAATAGTCGATAACCTGCGCGTTATCTGAAGCCAAGTATAAACATTCATCCCTTAGCTGCAGCGACCAACCGCAGCAAGTAATAAAAATGTAACGCGAGACGTGAGAACGGCTTAGCGATCGAAAAGGGACACTTGATCAAACATCTGTGCACTTGTGTGCATGGAATTAATTATAGCCTTCCAGTGCCTGGAAGTATTTTTAAGGTATATAAGCACTAGGATTTTAAGGAATAAACAGTTTCAATCTTTGAATTCGGTAAATGTGGAGTGTTTCATTTCGACTCTCTAACAGTAAGAGTCTCCAAGTCTTCTGCATATATATAGATACTAATTTATTATACAATTTCGGTTTTTGTCAGATTTTGGATTCCGGTCCCCACTTCGCCCCACCCACCCCCAAATGTGAAAAAAATGCATTTCAAATACTAGAGACATGCAGCTTGGTTTAGCATATAGATATGAATATCATAATCATAATCTGAAGAAATCAATACGATTGTCCATCTAGAAACAGAATTATTAATCATCAAAGTTTTCTTCTCATCAAAACCCATGCGACCGCAGCAACAAAGCAGCGAGACAGCAAGACGCTTGCAATGCTTACACACATGCATACACACATACATGCCTACAAGCGTAGATCAGCGTCTATGCGTGCAGAAACGAATCGAATAATTCTGGAATATTATTCGTTCGAAGAAGGGCTCAGGGGATTTCGTAGTCGAGCAGTCTCGACTACAGCTTTCTTACTTGTTATTACTCACTGCGTTTGTCCCTGACATGTTTATTACTTGGCGTCAGATAACGCGCAGGCTATTGACTAATGTCTTTTTTTAATGTTTTTATTTATGTGACATGTTCACGCTTGAACAGCCACTCCTCTTTGCTCGCTAACTCATCCAGATCACGAATCTCAATTTGCGCCAATTCGGTAAGTGTTTTAACTTCCGCTCAGTCGCCTAAGGCCTCGCCCACACCTTCGTGCAGGGCCTCAACGCTATCACTAATCATAGAACACATAGACTGGACAACTAGAACAAACTATTTTCACGCACAAAAATATGAGCGAATTGCCGCACAACTTCGTATTTGTTCGGCTTGGGCAATTCGAGCCCGGGCAGTTAAAATATGAAGCGACAAAGTCATTACGCTGCCAGCGGTCGACCGGGATGGTCATATTTTCATATGAGCATTTCTATGCGCTATTTTACTTTACTCTCCCTCTCTCTTTTTCTCTCTCTATCTCACTATATGCGAGCACAAGCCAGTTGCCCACAAAAATTGAAATTTGTTCGCGAGTGGCGATTCGCGACGATCCCGTCTGTTATTCTTAGTAAGAGTATGCCGAACTCTTAAACGGCTTTGCCATGCTCATGCAAAATTTTAGTGTTTTCGTAAAGATTTTTGGGAAGGATATGAAAGCGCTGATGTGCATAGGCCTTACTTTTTCGCGATGAGCATGCACACACACATTTACTGTGTCTTGCTACATGTATGAGCATTTATGTTACTGTGTGCGAAACTTTTGCTGCCTGTAGCAATTGCAGGGCCCAACACTTACAGTTTGTTATTCTTGTGGACCTCGGCCTTAGAATTGTGGGAACGGTCTTAGATTTGTTCGGCCTTGCAGACTGCCAAATCTACTTCCCCCATGCATATATCATATATGTTTATATGCATACATATGCATTTCTTTTTATACATGTTTAATAAATAAAAATTACTATAACTAATTTAGTAACATAGCCCCCAAAACATTTTTAAATGGGTTATGAACGATTTAAGTGGATCTGGAAATTCATATGTATTGACAATGCCAAAATGGCTGCTACAAGTCGTTGAAGCTCATTTGACAGTCACTCTACAATTCAAACCATACAAAATAGACAAACTAAAGTTTCGCACACAGTCACATAACTGCGCATACATGTAGCAAGACGCAGTAGTAAGTGTGTGTGCATGCTCATCGCGAAAAAGTAATGCTTATGCACATCAGCGCATTCATACCCTTCCCAAAAATTATTACGAAAACACTGAATTTTTGCATGAGAATGGCAAAGCCGTTTAAGAGTTCGGCATACTCTTACTAAGAAGGGCATATGGGATTGTCGCGAATCGCCACTCGCAAACAAATTGCAATTTTCGTGGGCTGCTGGCTTTTGTCGCATAGAGTGAGAGTGAGAGAGAAAAAAGAGAGAGAGGGAGAGTAAAGAAAAATAGCATAAAGAATGTACTCATATGAAAATATGACCATGCCGGTGAGCGCTTGCAGCGCAATGAATTCGGCGGATTATATTTTGACTGCCCGAGCCTGAATAGACCAAACCGAACAAATACGAACATGAGTGGTCTCTACGCTCATATTCTGGCCGTGTGAAAAGAGTTTGTTCTAGTTGTCCAGTCTATGTGTTGTATGGTTAGTGCACTAACACTAAAGATGAATTAGAATTTTATAACTCTCTAGCTTTTGTATCTTCGGAAATCGATCAAGAATATACAGTGGCTCACAGCTTATTTGATACACTTCAATTTTAATTTTCTCTTGCTGTAATTCGAAAACTATAAATGATATCGCAATACTTTAAATGTAATTTTAAAGAGAGCAATCCTTGTTTTATAAAACAAAAAATTTTTTTTAAAAATAATGCTGTTCAACAGCAAAAAAATTCCCAAAATTCCCTCACAGCTTATTTGATACAGTGCCAGTAAAATACTAAAATTTAAGGTTACCCTTTAATTTAATGGTTGGTTTGCATTCCCTTAGCTTTTATCGTAGCTTGCAGCCTATTTGTCATTGAATCCATCAAGTTTTGAGTATAGCTTGGCGTTATTTTGGGCCATTCCTCCAGTAAGGTTCTCTTTGGGTCTTCTTTGTTACAATTCTTATGTTTCTGACGTTGTTGACTAAAAGTGCCCACAGATTCTCGATGACATTTAAATCGGAAGACTGTGCCGGGGGATTCATGACGTGGGGACAGTTCCAAATAAGCCATGTTTGAAAAAATCTAGCTTTGCGGATCGGGCCAGTTTTTTGGAACTTCGGATCAAAATTTTATATTTTGTATGAAGGTAATGAATTTCTACATAATTTTATCGATGAATACCAAAGTACCGACTCCGGCTGCGGACATACAAGCCCAAACATACCGTGGTCACAGCAATGCTTCATCTTGCTTTAAGGTTTTCTTTTTGTTGAGCTCAGTATTCGGCTTTCTCCACACATAAAACATCCTGCCAAATTCCGAGAAAATCCCAATGTTCCAAAACGAGGAGTCCTTCAAAATGTGCTCCTTATGAAAGGCTAGTCTGCTTAGGTAATAATTCTTTGTTTTAAACAGCTTCTTTCGAGCTACTATTGCTTTGAAATCATGGTCGAGCAACACACGCCGAATAGCTTATGCTCTCGAAACCTTGGCCAGTTCATTTTCAACCTCTTCACCCAACCTTAAAGATAACTTGGAGTTAACTAGAATCTTTCGAGCTCTGTAGCGCTAGTCGGACTCAGTGAAAATTTAATTGGTGCCTTTCTGCTCTTGTTTTTTCAATGATTCTCTTTTTTAAAGTCCATAATATGGTAAATATAATATGGTAGACTGTGGAGGAACTTTATTCCAATAGCTCTGTACTTTGCAGCCACTCTATCCTTTTTTAAAAGGGCAAATGACCAGTTTACGCTTCTCAATTGTTGTTCGTGGGCTCATTATACAATATATTTTTTCCTAGTGTGTAAAGGTATTGCAGAGTGCAAAAAAAAATTGTCTTCTATATAACCAAACATAGCATAATGCGCGAAAGACAAAAAAACCCTTTTATATGTCAATTTTATTTACATAAAACAGACTGTATCAAATAAGCTGAGAGCTCTAAAATCGACATATACCCGTAAGGTTTGACTGCCACGCCAAAAACAAAATTTCCTGGAAGTACCAATACTTAAAATTAGTAATTTAAATATATAGCTAAATAAGTGCATTTAAAATTTTTCGATATACCTTCTCCTTTCGATATTAAGGAAGGGTAAAGTCGAAAAGTTGCACTGTATCAAATAAGCTGTGAGCCACTGTGCATATATACTTTATGGGGTTTGCCACGCCGCCTTCTGCATGTTACATACTTAAGTAAAATAAAACATGTAAGAAAACTCTAGTCGAGAGTGCTCGACTAAATAATACCCTGAACCCAATGTTAATAAAATAAAATAATAATCTGTACTGTGATGGCAATCGCAAGTAAAAGACTAATCGTTTTACAGAACACAATTGAAGTTTCAGTGTTGGATAATGTCTAAAATCTGTTAAACATTTTTCTTAGTTATTGCACACACATAATGAATGATAATCAGACCACTACTGATAAGTGATTGTATATTTAGATTTTCGTTGTGTGTAATTATTATACGCCTATTTATCACCATAGCTTGAAAATACAGATATTTTAAAAATCAAATAATTAGAACAAATGCATTTCAATAGTGATGATACTTTGTAACGAACCTTCGGTTATATCCGAGTCTAAGCCGGGCCAGTTTCAGCCGACTGTGCGTTCGTCTCAACAAATTATTTGTTGAAGCCCTTGCGATATTGAATAATAACACTTTGTGGGTTGGATTTTGTACTTGGTATATTCTCGTTATAAATTATTATTATTATTTAGCGATACAACACACTTGTATAGTCGTCGTGCGTTATGTCTGTTCACGCACTCCGGCTGGGCAGACAATTATGGCTCAGTAGCACCAGGATTCGCCCAAGCGCTCCAGCTCACGCCAGGATTTGCACTGTCTACTCCGGCTGTTCGCTCGGCTGTACAGGCTACTCCTACTACTGGACTCGCTCTTGGCACACCTAGGTTCTTATGCGCACAATTTCTACCTATTCGCACGGCTGCGTGAACTTACACAAATTTGTGGCGAGACTTTTGGCCAGAATACAATCTGCAGCTGCCTTGTATCAACTCGCTAGTTGATGGCCACTACTGCTTCTGTATGCTGGGTCCTTGTAGGTGTCTGAAGTATCCTCCCAGGATACTTTGGATGCTCCCACGATGTCCTGTCTGCTTCGAGTCCTGGATATCGGTGTCCTGCGTCGATATCGTAGTCCTTCGATGTCTTTGCTCGCGTTGACTTGTATTGAACTTCACTTGAATCTCGCTCTTGATCTTCACTCCCGATCTCACTCTTGATTCTTGCGTACTTTCTGATTTCTGCGCACTTTTTGATTGCCTCTATAACACCGCCGGTGCCCTTTTATAGGGCCGCCGCAGGCTCTGTTCGGCTCTGGAGCGGGGCCTGCCTGCCGCTCGTGCCCATCTAACGGCACAATGGCGTGATCTGGGTGACGCCAGCAGGCCGCCAAAAGCCGCGGCAGCTTCGCGTTGGCCGAAGTACCGCTGTTGCTATGCAAAAAGACAGCGTCCGTCACTTGGAGCGGTACCTCGGCTAACGGTGCCCTATGACCTGCGGTCGAGCGATGCGAGCCAATTGCTGACACTATAGGAGCGAGAGAGACGGACTATCGTCCGCTCTCTGACCCTTCCAGTCGCGAGGGTTGCTCCTATAGTGTTCGCGTCGCTGTGTGGAGCAATATATGCATGCACGTATGTGCATATAAAACACACAGCAAATACATGTGTTTATATACACTGCATACGTGCATACCTATATTACTCCTCACACTCCCCTCTTCCTTCCGGAAAACACGACCTTCGTGTTTTTAAATTCCGCGCCTCTTTTCTCGTTGCTGCTCCACCTTGCGTTGATCGATGACCCGCTGCTCCACAGCGCGTCGATCATCGCTGTTAACGCTCTGTTAACAGCGCCGTGCTGCTCATCAGCTGTTCCCCGCTCGCTGCTGGCAACTCTGTGCGTTGCTGGTGAGTAAGTTAGATGTTTTTAAATTTTCTCTTACGTATTTTTAATGTAAAACTCCACTCCTCCAGGCCGAGTTGATGCCTCCTTGATGCCCCTGGACCCGATGGGCCTGCCGCCGCTCTGCCCACGCCGGGCGCCGCTGCAAACACTACTCTTCGTGATTGCAGCGCCTCGGTGGCTGCGGCGCAGGTGCGCAGGTCAGATGGCCAATTCTCCCAATTGGCACACCTCGTCCCTTGGCGCTGGAAGCGTTGTTTCCACCTATAGATGGGCTCTTGGTGTTCCCCAGGACTCTCGGATGGAATCACGCTATCACGCGCAACGGTGAGAAATGGCAATGGCAACACTCTCCTCGTTCGCACATAGCTCCAGCGGAATCGCTGGCCAATGCACGAGGATTCGCCAGAGCCATTTTCTCCACTCGTCACGCCAGTCGCTGCGACCGGCCGCGTGGCAGGCGCCCACACTCCCAGTCGTCCAACAGCAGCCACTCACCAGTTTGTACGTGTTGTTTGTGTTGATTTGCCTTTTGAAATTTCGAAGTGGACGTCGTTCGCGACTGGGGCCGGTGCTCGAAGATTTGGCGTCGGTTGTGCGTATCGGAGCACTCCTCATACGCGCATAGCTCCAGCGGAGTCACTGGCCAAAGCGCGAGGATCGGCCGATAGCTCTTCCGACGCCTCAGAAACGACCCACCGGTGTGCACCCAGCCGCGTGGCACACGTCCACCGTTTCCACTTCTAAAAGCCAAAACCAGCCTTCTGCCTGCATGCTCTTATATAGCCCATGCCGCCGCTCTGCCGACGACGCGGGCATCAGCATCTAACGGGATGCATTTCGGCCTACTCTAGCATACCCTTCCTGGTGCTGAATTCCAGGCAGGCCGAGCGCTACGGTATCGCCCCGATACCGCTGCAATGCATCCCCTTGCCCCCGCATCCTTGTCTGCCCTCCTGAGGCAAACGCAGTCTATGCCTTTGCAAGCTCTCTCTTGCCTTGCATAGTTGTTGCCTGTGTTAAATGCACTATGCAAATTGTTCACTGGGTTACGCGCCCTACGCATGTTGTTGTTGCCTGTTTGTATGCTGCGTGCCTTTTGTTGTTGGCTGTTTTGCATGTCGTATGCATTTCGCTCTCGCTCGCCTCTCCCGAGCTAACGGCGTTTGCTGGGCGTTCGCTCGCCTCTCGCGAGCTAACGGCTGATCGCTGGGCTCGCTCGTCTCTAGCGAGGCCCTTGACTTTTCCTCATGCGTTGCTCTCGCTTGTCCGTAGTCAGCTGTGTATGTTTTTGTTGTCGCGTGCGCTT